>OY744530.1:70033439-70103439 GCA_963556195.1 Sepiola atlantica
GACTTTCAAGAAAAGACTGAATAATGAACATGAAGAACTAAAACAAAAGATAGCAGCAATAGAAGGAAGACTGCGACGATATAAATACAGATCGGAACAGCACAAACAATAAGATCCAGTTTTTCAAAAACGTAAACGAAGAAAGAATAACAGTAGTACAACCAGACCCGACAGAGACAAAACACTGCTGAAGCAAGATAGGAGAATAACTCAAAACACAACAAAAATGGCAAATGGCTATCAAAATGAATGTTGAACTACAGGTAACTTAAGAAGGAACAAAAACAGAAATTAACGAAGAAACGCTTACCCTAAGCCTAAGCCCACCCTAAGGAAAATGGCACACTGGAAAGCACCAGGCCATAATGGAATACATGCATACTGGTTTGAAAAATTCACGACCTTGCATAAAAGACTAGCGCAGAAACTGAGAGGATGTATCCACAAAACAGACGTACCAGATTTGATGACCAAAGGAAGAACAATGCTAATACAAACAGCTCAAAAGAGAACGATCCCAAGCAATTACATACCAATTAGCTGTTTACCAACAGTGTTGGAAATCTTAGCAGCACGACTAATAGAACAAATCTACCACTCCCATAACAATTGTGGACTGCTCTCCAAGGAATAAAAAGGATGCCGGAAAGGGAACAGAGGGACGCATGATCTGTTATACATAGATCAAAAGATTCTGAAAGAAGGAAAGACCAGAAAATAGAACATATCCATGGCATGGATTGACTACAAGAAAGCCTACGACAGAATTCCACAAGCATGGATAATTGAATGCTGAAAAATCCACATGATACGAGACAGGATTATTTATCTCATGAAGAAAGAAATACGAACATGGCGACTAGATGCCAGATACAAGTTTACAGACACTAAACAACCACATGTACATGGCCGACCTGAAGCTATTTGCAAAAAGCAAAACGGAACTGGAACAGCTGATGGATACGACTAGAATCTTCAGCCAAGACATTCAAATGGAATTCGGAATAGAAAGGTGTAGACTGCTTGAGATGAGAAGGGGAAAACTGGAGACAATAGAGAGCACGGTACTGCCCAATCAATAAGAGATGATGGCGCTAGGCGAACAGGATAGCAATAAAAATTTGGGAGTTCTGGAAGCAGACACCATCAAATCTACAGAAATGAAAGAGAAATTGGAAAGGAATACATGAAAAGAACAAGGAAACACTTAGAAACGAAATAGCAAACACCTAGTAAAAACCTATTAAAAGGAATAAACACCCGAGGAGTATCACTAATAAAATAATATGGACTATTCATAGGCTGGACTAAAGAAGAACTTAGGCAACTTAACAAGAATACTAGAAAATTAATGAACATGCACAATGCACTACACGCAAAAATGATACGGATATACTCTACGCGAAAATAAACGAAGGGGGAAGAAGACTGGTAAGTATAGAAGACTGTGTGGAAGACACAAAAAGAACTGGAGAAATACATAACCCAGAATACAGAAATACTGATCACCGCAGAAAAAAACAGCATCCTAATGAACAACTCGAAAAGCACCGAAACCAGAAAAAAAAAGACAAAAACAGAAAAGTGAAAAGAAAAACAAATACATGGACGTTTCATAAAAAGGACCAGAGAAAAGACCAACAAACAATCCATGGGCATGGCTAAGAAAAGGACACATGAAGAGAGAAAAGGAATCCCTACTGACAGTTGCACAGGACAATGCGATCAGGACTTACAACCTTATAGCTAAAATAGATAAAACCCAGGAAAACCGTAAATATAAGTTATGTGGACAAAGAGACGAAACAGTAAATCACATAATAAGTGAATGAAGCCAACTAGCCCAAAAAGAATACAAGAACAGACATGACTGCGTGGGGAAAGCAGTACACGACTGCATTTTGAACATGTGGATAAATGGTACAAACGGAAACCAGAAACATTACTAGAAAACAAAAATCACAAAATTCTCTAGGACATGGAGGTGCAGATAATTTCCATACAAGCAAGGAAACCGGATATCGTAATAGTCAACAAGAAAGAAAAATCCTGCTAAGTCGTAGATTTTGTCGGTCCAGCAGACCACAGAGTGCAGATCAAGGAGACGGAAAAACGAAGCAAATACACGGAACTTGCCAGAGAATTGACAGGGATAGAGCATGAAGAAAGTCAATATAATACCAATAATCATAAGAGCATTAGGAACAATTCCAGAAAATATGGAAAAAAGACTGGGAGAAACTGGAATCAAAGGGATCACCGAGCCCATACAATATATGAAAACAGTAGCAATCTTAAGGAAACTCCTCGAATGCAGAAATCAACCAGTATAAGCTACGGATTGTAATCAGTCACATAGAAGTTACAATAGGAAGAAATTAAAACCACAGGAGGTACACCACCATATGAAACCAAAGAAACAGAAACTGCAAGGAATGTTCATAAACTGTCTTCTTAATAAAGTGACTGCCCACGCTTCGGCTGATACCACACAAAATTGTCGTGAAAAGTCAAGAAAATAAGAAAACCGAGGAGAGAGAGAGCACTAACCAGACCTCCGCTGGAAGAGTGCGGAGAGTACTGGGACCTTGGGGAGGCTTATTTTTGCTCAAATCCCAGAGAAGACCAATGGTCGTTACCAGCGATAAATCAATGGTAAGCGGCTGTTGCGATACCGCAAAGTCATTTGCAATGGTTATCGAAAAAAGGTGGAGAGTACTGGAAATGTGGGGAAGCTGTTGTCACTCAGACTCCAGGGAACACCACCGATTATTTTCAGTGAGCAATCACTGACGATAACTGGCGTGACAACTCCTAGCGAGTACAAATAATAATAATAATAATAATAATAATAATAATAATAATAATAATAATAATAATAATAATAAAGCTAATAGCTACATTACTCTGTTGCACCTTGTAAACTCGAGCTCAATTTACCAGCATTTATAAAAACATAACTTTCTCGTATAATTGACGGCACATTTTTGTTAATAACACGAAAATAATACATTCTGAAAACAACTTAAACATTAAAAATACTGGAAGCTATCTTAATTAAAACTTATCAATCTACAACAAATAATATTACGTATTAAACCAGAAACGATATTGTAAAATACTTATCGTAATGCAATTCATCTTGTGACGCTAATTCTGGCGTCCCGGGATTTAACTTGTTTGCGTTTCTCCTGGAACTGCGTCGGTGTGTTCTTTTGACGTCTGACTGACTTCATGGGCACGTTGTCGGCTGTTTTTTGAATTTCACCTTTTCTCCAGCTTTTTTGTTTACTTGTTTTCGTCACCTGAAAATGATTCGACGAAGACTCGAAAGCGGTAGTGATACATATGGAACATATGACACAAAAAGATCATTAGAAATTTTTTTTTAAATAAAAAAGGTATAATCAAGCAGTAGAATACTGTTATGTTGAACCATGTTTGTCTAAATAAAAAGAATGCTGTCTAAATACAAACAATATATATGTATATAATAATTTAATAATAAATATGTTTAATTATTATCTACGTACGTATACGTTTCATCTTTATGGAATCATCAGTGTAGAGACCAGTCGCACGGTTCGAACCCCGAAATAAGATTCAAATTTAGCTTTAATTCCGAGCGCTCTAATCAACGTTGATACAATAGATGCCTATGAACGAGATAATAAATAAACCTATTTATGTATCGAGGAGGCGGAAAACTGAAGTTAGCTGTTATAACATTGTTACACATAAAGGTGCTTGCATTATAGCTAAGATTTTACAGCTTCTATTATTACTTTTAATAAAGCTAGAAGGGCTACAACTAATTATTTAATAATAACTATTTTTGATTATTATTTACATATGTAAACATTTTATACTCACGAAATCACCAGTGTAGAGATAACCATTTAAACCAGTCGCACGGTTCGAACTCCGGAACAAGAGTCGCATTAATTCTAAGAGTGCTCTAATCAATGAGGCTACCATGAATGGCTACGGAAGAGATAAGAAATGAACCCTATTAATGCACAGAGGAGTCAGTAGTCAGCTGTCATAACACTGTTCAGCAAGAAGGAACTTGCATTATACTAGCGAATATTAACCAGTGTCCCTGGTTGTTAAATATATTGAACATAAAAAGAAACTTTATTGTTACCGCAAATGCAGCCAGAACTGTTGTTTTCGAAACATGCAAGAAGGTAATTAATATGAGTGACATTCAAATTAAGCAGAGAGCGTAAATAATATACAAATGTAAATAACAACTTTTAGACAATTCTGAATCGTTGAATCAATGTTCGTATGCATTTGTGCCCTTAACCAATTTAAAAGGTAAATAGATATTTTAAAGGTGCACCTTGAGGGATTGAGAATAAAGTTGTGTTTTATTTTCAATTCAAAGAAACATTAGCGAGATTACACGAATAAGCGTTGGAGATATCAGTTACGAGTAAAAATAAAAACACTGTTTTCCGTTTCGAACTCTGCTGTTGAATAACACTATATTTACGAGATCAAATGTTGCCTTGGTGACTGACGAGACAGACAACTATTTATTTTTCACCTATTATTTACCTTATTTAATCTTTTGCGCCATCCTATAACGCCCCTTTAAAAACTTATCATCTTATTCGTTCTTCCTGCTGCGACCTAAAGCAATATTATCTGAGTTTTAGTATTATATACATAACACCTGCAATCGAACGTTGAAATTAAAAATAGTAATTTATCATTCCATGTCTAATTTATATATACGATCTTAAAAATAAAAATATTCCATATAGCATCAGATTGTTCATAGTTAAGAAAGCAAAAGCCTATAAACATTTAGATATATATTAGACGTTATTCTTAGAAGATTCATTATCCATAATTGAACATGCTAGTAACCTATTAATCAAGAAGAATGAAATTCTCTCTAACTGCATACACAGGTAATACTTAAATTACAGTTATTATAGGGACGAATAAGTTAGAATGTTCATTTTTCCATTATACTCTATTTAATAATATACTCTATAAATAGGATAAGTATTTAAAATCTCAAATTTAATTATACAAAACGAATGGAAAGTGTCCATTATCCCTTTTTATCTTTTAAATTGTTAGAATAGAAATGGAATTCCGCCAGAATTGATAATAATAAATAAATATTTAAATCTAACTGCTAAGAACAATTAATTAGAAATGATAATAAAAAAGATATACTTGTAAGTAATGCAATAGATATGTATATATATGCAGATGTATATGTATGTATGTATGTATGTATGTATGTATGCATATATATATGTATGTCGATTTATATATTTGTATACGTAGATATGTATATTTATATGTGTATATGAGAGGATATTTCAAGCTCTGAAATATAATATAAAACAAATATTTTCAAGCCTATTGACTTAGATCAAACACTCGATTATGAAAAATCATTTCTAAATTTTATTTAATTATTTAAGATGTCTAAAAAGGGTTTTCCGGTTTTTATTAATTTAATTTCTTTTATCTTCAATGTTTGCTTTGTTAAATTATTAATGGAATTATTTTTGTGCTCTCAGCTTTTACACATTTTTGCAGACAGCAATCATCATTTGTCTCTTCTGACGACGCAAAACATGGCTCTCATGAAATTGATAATTTGTACTTGTTTGTATAAATTTACATTAGCCACAAATACATCGGGAGTTTTTTAAAAGAAACGTACATCGTTTAGAGATGATGCCCTAAAGGAAAGAACAGCTTGAATTTTCAGGTTTTTGTTTCAGAATTATGATTCTTTAAGATTAAAACTAGAAGATCCATTCCTTTTATTTATGATTCTTGAAGATTAAAACTAGAAGATCCATTTCTTTTATTTATGATGATTTGAACAGTGCCATAGAGTCGAATTACGGATTGACATGAGAATAACTCACCTCGCAATTGCGTGTACGCCAATTAAGTGTAAAGTGACATTTACACCCGCTGAGAGAGAGAGATAGAGAGATAGTGAGAGACAGACAGACAGAGAGAGATAGATAGACAGAGAGAGAGAGAGCAAGAAAGAGAGAGAGAGAGAGGGTGTGTGTGTGTGAGAGAGGGGGTGGAAATTGAGCACATGAGGACTTCATGAGCTAACACTTGCCAATAAACTACAAGCAGTTTTCAAATGCGTTCCATAGTTGCATTTATTCTGTATTTCGTAAAGCCTAATCATAGTCCCATCCCTAACGTTAACCCGACATTTGTCTTGAGATAACAAAAAAATATGACCCGTTGGACTACCCAATCAGCTCGCGTTAAATTGTTAATTGAATGATGAAAATTAAGTTTGCAACGCCAGTTAAATATGAAAAATAAAAATACAAAATTAAAAAGAGAGAGATAGAGAGTGAGAGAGCGAGACAGAGTAAGAGAGGTGGGTGCGAGGTAATAGATATCGTATAAATTAAGAGCGGTATTCAGATAACATATAGTGAAAGAGGGTGAGACTGATAGATAGAGACGTAGTAAGAGGTGGTTCACTTGATGAGTTAATTGAAAATTACGACTAATTAGAACAATTGAAATGAAAGTTTAAAAAAAAACATCAAAAAACCATGTTCGCATGCATTTTGTGTGATTAAAATATATAGGCAAAGGCCTTAGGGAAACAAACGTTGAGTAACCCAGATCCGTATAGTAATAATAATAATAATAATAATAATAATAATAATAATAATAATAATAATAATAATGGTGATGATGATGATGATGATGATGATGATGATGATGATGATGATGATGATGATGATGATGATGATGATAATTACAGGTGAGTAATCTACTCAGGTTCTAAGATTAAACGTTCGTGGTTATCATCAGGCTATCCCGTATCACACATTTCAAATTAACAATTGTTCTAAAGGAAAATTTTACTCTGTGTTTCGTTAAGGCATCATTGATCATGGGTTCTTAAACATTGGAGAAATAGGTCACGCTTATGCAAACTGTGCTTTACTAGAATAAAATCACCTTGAATTGCCAACGGAACATAAAGAAAAGTCAAAGCCTCTTCAGAAAGTAAAAATGACATTTTTACGCAAAGAACTCTTTGTTCTTATTACATGAAAAGATAAAAGATTAACGCTTATGCTACCGACTATTCATGATACCTCTATAGAATCCAGTAGAAAGCGAAAGATGAATTCTACAGATGGCATAATTCAACCTGCATGTATAGTAGATTCTTGGACAGGCTGAAAAAAAAATCGTAACGTAATCGGTCCCGCACTGTTTGCCAAGCTCCAGCCCCTGCCGCATCACTGCAGTGTTTCATCTCTATTCTTGTTTTACAAGTACTTTCACGGAATGTGCTCTGGCGAACTTACTGCACTTGTACACCCTCAACTTAAAAAAAAACTTTGACTCACACGACTAGCAGCAAAATCCCAACCATTCACTGCAGAGGTCGGTCGATGCTGGAAGATTTTCTAATCTAAAAGCTACTCTCTTCGCTCACCTTTGGAATCCTCCCCGGCTCTCTGTTTTACTGACTGTACGAAAATGTAGAAATATAAATGTAATGTTAACAAATATCTCACTGGCTTACTTCACACTCAAATTGCACCCTATAAATCTGACCCCTTTCACAGTATCCCCTTACGGTTTTATGGTAATATGCATTGTTTAAGGTGAACAACAGTAAAAACAAGACTACAACGATCACATGAAAGGAGTCGATAGAGCAGGTCAATATTCTGCGAATTGCAGTATTTTTCGAAAAAAAATTAAACTAGCATAAAAACTAGTTTTTATTCCTGGTCAATTGTGCTTTATTGAATGCATTCAACATTTACTCTGACTATAATTTACAAAATAGAAATCCTGATATGGCTACACATAGCTAGACAATGGATAACTGTTTATTAAAATGAATGCACCATAGTACCTGCCACTTCTACTGGTACTTCTAAAAGAGCTTCCGGGTCTTCTATAGAAAAGTCTAAAACTTACTGGAACAATGAGTTGTGCCTAAAATAGCTTTTTGATACAATGGACTGCTCCCTCCCCCGTAAACGTAACCTCGGAGAATTTTAACGAATAATTCACAAAAGAAAAAAAAAATGATGAGAATTAAATTAGAAAGGAGTTAGGAGGAAAATTCATACTAGTTTTGTGAATAATGGCCAATAAGCAATTCCCCACTATCCAACCACCATGATGTCGCTTGCACAGCAACAGAGAAGGCTGAACGGCTAACTCGGCGGTTCGCCACAATTCCGCCTTAGACCCCATAAACCACTCCATCTCAAATTTCCCTCGCAGGCATAAGCCACACTCGATGATCTAATCATCAGTCCTTCTCATGTCCGTGATATCATAAAAACCTAGACACGTTGAAGGCGTGTGGGTATGATTTTGTCCCCGCTATACTAATAGATAAATGTTCTGCTGAGCTAGCCCCTTTACTATCCAAACTTTACACCAAATGCTCTGCCGAATATTGTCTCGCTGATAGCTGGGAAATTGCCTTTGTGGTACCAGTATTCATGAATTCTGGTGAAAGAACTGACCCGCTTAATTATCGCCCATTAGTTGCCGCCTCTCTTCATTAAACTCTTTGAATCCCTAATCAATCTATTTTAGTCCATCACCTCATAAATGCTAAACTTCTTTCTGACCGACAGTATGGATTTAGACAATCCCGTTCTACTGCGGATATCCTAACGTATATAGAATGCACTAAACAAAGCAGGGAAAGCTAGGGCGGTAGCTCTTGATATATCCAAAGTCTTTGACAAAGTTTGGCATAAAGGTCTTATCATTAAAATTAAATCGTACGGATTACTGGACTAAAACATAATAAAATCAGATCCTTCTCAGACAAAAAGATATCCAGGCTGTCCGCGATGGCCGTACATCCAAACAATATGACATTAATGCAGTGTGTCACAGGGGAGCGATCTATGGACCTTTATTATTTCTGATAATCATAAACAACTTCCCTGATAAAATTGTGTCCGATATGGGTATATTTGCTGATGACACCAGTCTCTATTTCAGACATGCAGAAAAAAGAATTTACATATTCAAGGCAATGTCTGAAACCTTAGAAAATGAACTCAAGTCTGTAGGAGAATAGAGACGTAAATAGTCAGTAACATCTAATGTTAATAAGACAAAGCTCCTTTCCTTTAACAATTACCTTTTCAACCAGCGATTGCCATAGATAATAACATTCTATCTTAGAATTCACCATTCTAACCACTCGGCCTAACATTCACTTGTAACATGAATTGGAGCAAATATATAGAAGCCATTGCTAAGGCTGCTGCAAAGAAGGTGGGATCCCTCTACCGCGCTTGGACACTACTCTCACCTGCCAGTATCCTATATCTTTACAAAGCCACCATTCGCCAATGCATGGATTATTTTTGTCACATATGGGCTGGTCCATATACTACAAGATAGAACCCCAAAAAGAGTATCTAATCTAATAGGTCCATCACTGTCAACTAAGTTCCAACCCCTGTCCCATCGCCGCAATGTTGCATCCTTGTGCTTGTTTTACAAGTACTTCAATGGAATGTGCTCCGACGAACGCGTAGCACTTGTGCCCCTCGACATAAATACCCCGACTAACTCGACAAGTTACAAAATCCTATTCCTTCGCTGTAATGCCGGAAACACTTCTATTCTAATTGTTTTTTTCCTTGAACGGCTAGACTTAGGAATTCACTCCCTGTTTCTTGTTTCCCTGACTGTACGAACATGCAGAAATTTCAATGTAATGCTAGCATATATCTCGCTGCTTAACTCCCTACTTTGAGTGCCCCTGTAGGCATGATCAATAATTCACAGTATCCCCCTACTTCTCACTGGCAATGTGCCTTGTATGGGGGGAATAAGAGAAATAAAGAAAAAAAAAAGGTAAGTGGGTGACAATGCAGAGACCAATGAATCTATTTCGCTCCCTAGACGATATGGCGCCCTGGGCGTTTGTAGTAAGTTTATGGTTGGTCGAATAGCGATGGACGGAGAAGAGACAGATGTAGTCAGGACTGGACATCTAGGATTTCCGGTCGAATGTTGATATATTGAGGAGATGGGCAGACGAAGGTTAGTTAGGGTTCGGTAGAAAATTATATCGGGTAAAAAAAACGATGAGACCAGCTCAATAGTAGATGACCTCAAGCGAACGACAATCATGGTGTCGACAGACAAATGATCTCAGTTAGGTCTTAGCTTATATACTGGAACTTAATTCAAAGGTGGACGCTAGCGGTGGGGAACCAACAACACACGCACACACGTCCATTACAATCTAGTAAAATACTCAATATATATATATATATATATATATATATATATATATATATATATATATATATATATATATGTCTTTGTGTTGTTTTATGTGAGTCTTTTTTACTTGTGAATATAACTTGTAAACAAGTGCAGATGCCCTCAGCGCTCGCCAATACGAGAGATAACACGGCCAGAACAAGAATATAAAGACGACGAAAAAACGACTGCACGAACATTGGGGATTGATGTCGTCGGGAACCTGCATGGTTCTATAGACCTGCCAATCACGCGCAGTGTACACACACACTTTAGAACTAATATTGTGAGTTCGGTCTAGACATACGTTGGGTTAGTATCATATTAGAATTATGGTTATGCTGTACAATATATAGAATAAACGCCACTGCAGAACGCATTGTGAAATGATGGACAGCTTCAGTTTATGTGGAAAAAGAAATATGAGATAAACCGTTTTTTTGTACAAATAGACAATGACATGAATGGATTCTATCCTATTGAGTAATAAAACATTTTATTACAACACACATTTTGTCTGTGTTTTTGGCGGTGTTATTTTCTGTGGGAGGAAGGAGGTAATGGTCCTTTTACAAAAAGATCTTAGCTGCATACGCTCAGTCATCCAAGTCAACTAAAACACTAGGTTTTAGAAAAATCGTTTCTGGAGTAAAAATAACTCCAACTCGAATGTGTAGGAAAGCGCCATGAAACAAGATATATTCGCAAAGCTCGTTTTGTGCCATTGCACCTAGCTGACTCTGCTAGACAGTTTATCATACACAAACTATTGACAGTTATTATAGAAACTATATACAATAGTTTATACTTAGTTTTGTTATTTGCATACATTACGAATAAATAACGTATAGTGCGGGTTTGTGTACATATATGTACAAGCTTACGAATGCATTTTTATTATTTGTATTCATTGCAAATAAAGAAAGTGTATAGAAGTTTATCTACATTGTGTCGCCGTCATATTGAATTACATAATAATGACCAGTGACATGAAATATCGTTAAAGTGAAGTTGCAAGTCAGCAATGTATTTTAACAGATGGCTGGTGAACTATATTGATCAGTACTAAGTGACAATCTTCTGGGGGTTGAAGGTTCAATCCTTACTACAGGCAACAATAACTAAAAGTAACAAAATTAGCACTTCTACATAGTTATGGCTGACAGAATGAGAACAATCTATCCAGTTGGCTTAAATAAACGGTTTAGTTCGAAATTCTTTACAGATTCTTTTGTGTTCTAAAAACGATTTGATATTTGACTAGAAGGTTCTTATTTCGAAAATATGCACACGAAGAAGGTCGGAGGTTACATCGACCGAAACGTTGTGAATATAACAATAAAGAATAGTATTGTAATACGAATAATACAAATAATACAAGTGTTGGTAAAATGTTTTATGCTGAAAGTTCTTAAGATGTTCAACGATTTAATTATGGGGTTTGCTTTAACTAGTAATTTATGATGTACATTTATGTTCATACATGTGGATGCAGCCTTATGCTATACAAAGTAGATATAATATTTAACCGACTATTGGTAAACTGACAGGCATTACCACTTCTAGTCAAAGTGGATCTGGGAGCAATGTGAACTAAGATGTGACCCTTTCATTCCCTAGAGATTCTAAATTGGAGCCTCATTAGCGAATTGGTGAAGTTTCATTTCATTCTTAGGACTTGTTTGCACATCTCAATTCTATATTACGAACCTGGTTTCAGTATTATTTTAAACTAAATGATTTTGTAGGAAAGAGGGTATTGATTAGAAAATTAAAACATCAGACTAGCTTTAATTTAGTATTTAAAATAGCATGACATCGTTGAAATTGAACGGCTGCTGACCTACCGTCTACTTTTTACTTACCATATAAATGATTGTCAGCTAAATATTTGAAAATGAAAAAAAACGTTTTAACGTTTTTATTTCTTTTATTATTTGATTTAAATATAAAAAATAAGTAGTCTCCTTTATACTGGAACGTAATTGTCAGTTAAATATTCGTCAGTAAATAAAACGGATATCACTTTTAAGTCGATGCCGACAGAATTCTATTTATGATATCTTATTCGATTTTGAAGCAATTTATTTTGAAATGGGTAAAATATTAATTTTAGGCAATTCACAGTACCAGAAATGTCTTATTTACTTAATATTGCACGATCTACTGTTTCTTTTTAAAAATTGTAGTGGTAGATCATAACGTACGTATATACGACGGTACACTCGTTTTCTTACACAAATTAAAAAAAAAAATATGCCTCCTACGCCGCATATTTTTGCTAGTATATATATTGCAAGTATTGAGTTTTCTAATGGGCAGCCGATTGTGACAATTACTTCTTGGTGTACGCTACCTCTAAAAAAGAATATAATGCCTGGGATGATGGTCTAATGACAAAAGAACAGATACTAAACTAACTCAAAAGGATGAGGTCATGCATGGAGAAATGTCTTATGGCAACAGTACATGTACTACACTACCCCAAAAGGATGAGGTAATTCCTGGGAGGATAGTAACATGACCACGGAACAGATAATATACAACTACCCCAAAAGAAGGTGAAATGCTTGAGAGGACGGTATCATGACGAAGGAATATGTACTACACTATCCCCAAATGAGGTAGTACTGCCTGGGAGGATGGTCTCATGACAAAAGAACAGATCCTACATTATCCCCCTCCAATAAAAAGGAGGTTATAAATGGGAGGAATGTTTCATGACAACAGAACAGATACTTCACTACTCACTTGAATTGAACATTTAAAGATAGTGCAATAATACATCAATAAAAGTTATGTTATAGTTCGACATCAGGCAGACAGATACCAAATCTCCGTTATTAATAGAAGTAATGTTATAGATTCGACTTCAGACAGACAGATACAAGATCTCCATTATTAATAGAAGTACTAATATAGTTTCGAATTCAGACAGACAGATATCAAATCTCTATTATTAATAGGAGTAATGTCATAGTTTTGGCGTCAGACAGACAGATACAAAATCTCCATTGTAAATAGAAGTAATAGATTAGTTTCGGTTTGAGACAGACATATACTAAATCTCACTTATTACAAGAAGCAATAGTATAGTTTCATTTTCAGACAGACAGATACCAAATCTCCATTAGTATACAGATAACGAATGTTTAGCGGACGACTCGCAGATGTTTGAAAGCGGGGTTTCTTTCCTTTCTTTGTTCTCTCATCTTTTTTCCTTTATCAAGATGATATCTAATGAGGCGTAATTCCTTTGGAAATGCAAATTTGAAAATCTCCGGCCAGATATCCTCGACGGCGGAGAAAGCGGCGGGAGATTTCTTGGCGACGCGTCTTTGCCAAAGTATTTATTGGCGGTCATATCGATCGACAGGGCGGACGGGAAGGCTTGAGATGAAAAAGAGATTGATGACGGCCCCTTCTCTTCTCCTGTGAGACCAATCGATTCTGACGAGGACGGCTCCGAAGAAGTGGACCACATAATGAACTGACACGAATTCTCCACCGTCACCTTTTCCTCCCTTTGTTGGACCGTCTCATTCGCCATCATTTTATTGGTCACTTCAGATCACTAAAAGATGCGTTTACGTCACCTGAACGAACAACAGTTTGAGCGGACATCGCTGATCTTTTGAAATGACATGGACTGGAAGAGACAGATGAGGTCGATAAAGACCCATGTGGTAGAGTTGGGGCTGGAAAAATTCGTCTCGTAGACCATTGCTTGAATAGCGCGTAAAGTTCTAACTAGAAACTTAGATAGTACTGCTTTAGTTGAAGCCGAGCGTACCTTTGATATGTGAAAGTTTGTTTAAAGGACTACATATACAACCCAATGAAAAGATATATCGATAAGAATAAGGTAAAAAGCAACGAACATACTAAAGAGAACAATAAAGGAATCAGCAAATAATCATGCTTTTTTGATTCGATATTTCGTTTCAGTCATGAAACTTTTGTTTAGGTAGGCATATCAATACGGTCGTAAGCGAAGAATACACTAGATAGAATAAGGAAAACATTTACACTGAATCATAGTTCTTTTTATCTGATATTTCGTTTCAGTTATGAAACTTTTTCGAGACCAAGTTTCATAACGAGTCAAAACAAGCATGATGCTGTGTTATTTTTTAGACAAAGTTTCATAATTGAAACGAAATATCGAATTAAATGAAGCATGATTCTGTAAAAACCTATGCAGACATGCGCACAAATATGCACCAATATATCCATACGTATATTTACACAAATATACATGTATATATTATAACGGATGTGCATCAAATTTTATTCATAATCCTATTACATTCTACCTATATATAATTATTTAGTGCGGGCTATTTATTTATTTATTTATTTAATTATATATTTTATATTAACTGCATTTAATAAGAAAGTTATGATAATATTTATCATATACTTATCTAGTGAGGTTATTATTGTTATGTTAAATTAGATAACTAATGCTGATTTTTCAGGTTTTCTTTATCAAATGTTTCAATAAATACTCTTGGTAGCTACTATATTTATCCAAGGTGAATTGTTCGAAATGTCTACAACTAATCTCCACTTTATCTCTTTGATTTAACCATTTATTACTTTCTAGGAACGTAATAATGGCCAATGTTTTATTAAGACAGAGACAAGATGTATGACTATGTAACGTGGGAGTTGAAGCTTTCCTCAAAATGCTCAATTCCAGGACTGGTGCCCAATTGTCCTTCTTTAAGCATCATATATATTTGGATAATGAAGTGTTATCCTTCCTTTCCAGGTTGCTGAAAGATATTTTATGGTTCTTGTACCTGGTCTTGAAATCTGTGTTTGTACCTCGCATGTAAAATCATTTTCTGGGTACACCGTTCCCAAGTATACTATACGTTTGTAGCGGAAAGTTATTTATAATTCTGCAATTACACTGATTATTTCTGTTATCATTACTATCTTGTGTACTGTATTAGTAATCCTATTGTTATTTCTTCATATATTATCCTATTTTAAAACATTTATTTCAAATATTTTAATTATTTTTTCCAGGTTATTTGTACAACTATAGCTAAGTTGTATGATAATTTTATTGAAGGACTTATGTAGAGGATTATTAGCAGGGATATGTCGGATTAACAGATTAAGGCATACGTGGTCAATTTTGGATTTCACCTCAAATTAAATGTGGGTGTTAACCAAATGATTTTCCGGTTTCTATTTTTTCTTCTGATATTCTTATTATTTCTGCTATTATATTTAATTTAAGTTTTTATATATCCACTGTTTTGTAAAGCGTTATTATATGTGTTACTAGTGTAATTAAATATTACTTCATTGGAGAAATTGTTGCTAATTTTATAACTGATTGATGTTGTAATGTGCTTAATGATAGACGGAATTTATTTGAGTTAGAATTAACATATAACGGATAGATGATCTCTTTCATATATAGCTCATATGTGTTTTGGTGAAGTTAAACGTAACGTCTAAAACGTTTATAATTTTAATTTCCGCCATGACCTATACATTAAGCTAATATAAATTAAATTAATGTAATGCAGTTAATATTAATTAAATAGCTCTTAGCAACGGATATATAATAAGATATACTAGGATTACATTCGCTGTACTTTCATTGTAATATACACAAAAAAGCTAATTAAAAAGCAAAGTTCTGTTTAGATTTAGAAGACTAATATTTTTATACTATAATATAATTTTATCTAGGTGAGTGTCTGTTAAACTGTATATGTATGCAAATGCGATTACATATATATTCGCGTAAATCTGTGTGTCGGTGGTCATGTGTTCATTTAACACTTATATGTGTTTGTATGCTATTAGGGCATGTGCGGTTATTCTGTAGCGTGTGTATGCCAATATATATATATATATATATATATATATATATATATATATATATTATTTCATGTATCCACATAAAATGTTATAAGGAGATATACTCTTTTATCTATAAATTTTCAGTATGTACTTCAACAGTAAGTAGATCTAGTTATGAAAATATATTTATGGCAATTAATAAAAAAAAAACAAATAAATGAATAAACTAGAACCTAAAATAGAAATACAAGCAAGCACGTGTTAAAATAAGGTCACCCATTATTTCGACGCAACATGGAAACAGGGATGGGCCACCCAATAGAAACCAGAACAATAGAATAAGAAATAAGAAGTAAAATCAACCGAACCTTTTTTGTGAGAGGCCCAGCGATTGGCTAAGAGAATAAGAAATAATCTGATTGGTAAACTAGCTAGACTAAACACCATGTGTACGGATTTTATACATTCACGCTGTGTTTAGTCTAGCGAATTCATTGGTTCGTTAAAACCGTTACAGCTGTCTGTAAGAACAAGTAGTTTCTGTTAGTAACGTCACTGCACTGGCAGTTTTGTTGCCTCATATTAAAATGTTATTTATTTATGTAATAGTTTGTTAAGAACACCACCGCACCGACAGTTTTTTTATTACTAGACTTCTGTTATTTTTATTTTTCAAGTCAAAAATTGGAAACATGAATACATTTGCAATTGTTTTTTCTTAAAACACATTCCGATATATCTTCACATGTGCAATGCCAGGTTAATACTGCTAGTATATAAACATACCCATATCTATAGAGTATCTGTATGGTTGGTGGTTCATAGTGCTCAACACACGAAGAGGTGCGGCATATATATATATATATATATATATATATTTATATATATATATATATATATATATATAGGTGTGTGTGTGTGTGTGTGTGTGTGTGTATAGTCACCTACAAATGAAAAATTAACGGTTTCAATGTATCACAGATCTTTAATGTGGCTAGATATTCGGGTCCTTGCGTTTGTGATTGAAATCCGGTCGTTTCGCCGACAGTCCGCGCTTTTATACACTGTGTATATAACATATTCCGTTTAACTAAAAATAGGGCCATTTTAACCAGAACAAAAACGAAGTACATACGAAAGAATATGGCGAATAATCGAAGTAGACAACAACAATAATAATAATAATAATAATAATAATAATAATAATAATAATAATAATAATAATAATAATAATAATAATAATAATAACTATCGGAAAAAAATATCAGTAGAAACAAAAGAAACAGTAGAAGCAGAAAAAACAACAATAATAATAAGACGAGTAGGAAGCACAACAACAAGAAAAAATAAAAATAAACACAATAAGATAGTACAAAGCAGAAATAATAATAATAATAATAATAATAATAATAATAATAATTGAATGCTTAAAAATATACAAGATACTCGACAAGATTATTATTAAGAAAACAATGGAAACATGGAGACTAGATCTGGCAGCTGGAGTCCAACACCTGACTGAGATAAAAAATACAGAAGCATTTTTCAATGAGACTCACTATCACCACTAGTGTTTATCATAGACATGATGCCACTCAACTACATACTGAGAAAATGTGATGCCGGATACAAGTTTATAGACACAGAACAAAGAATAAACAACCTCATGTACATGGACGACCTGTAACTACTTGAAAAAGGTAAAAAGGAACTTGAAAAGCTGATTTATATGACCAGAATCTTCAGTCAGAACATTCAAATAGAATTCGGAATAGAAAAGTGTGCACTACTACAGATTAAAAGGGGAAAGCTGAAGACGAGAGAGGGCATGGAACTGCTCAACCAAGAGCAGAGCTATAAATATTTGGAAGTTCTGGAAGAAGACACCATAAAATCAACACAAATGAATGAGAAGATTAAAAAAAAATTGCGGATAACAAGAAAACTCTTAGAAACAAAATTATATAGCAGAAATCTAGTAAAATAAAATAAACACCTGGGCAGTATTACTAATAAAATACTTTGGACCATTCATAAGCTGGACTAAAGAAGAACTCAGATAGCTTGACCAGAGGACTAGAAAATTAATGGCCATGCACAAGGCACTACACCCAAAAGACGACACGGACAGACTCTACATGAACAGATATGAACAGGGAAGATGACTGGTAATTAGAGAAGACACAAAAATACATAACCCAGAACACGAAAAGACTAAGAGACGAACAGCTCGGAAAGCACCGAAACCAGAAAAAAAAGACAAAAAAATAAAATTGCAAGAAAAACAACTACATAAGACTGACAAGAGAAGAAACCAACGAGTAAAAGCTGGGCATGGCTAAGAAAAGAACACGTAAACAGAGAAACAAAATCTTTACCGGCGGCTGCACAGAACAATGTGATCAAGACAAACTACATTAAAATTAAAATTGATAAAACCCAGGAAAACAGTAAATATAGATTATGTGGACAAAGAGACGAAACAGTAAATCACACAATACGTGAATGCAGCAAACTAGCCCAAAAAGAATACAAGAACAGACATGACTGCGTGAGGAAAAACAGTACACTGGGAACTGTGCAAACGATTGCATTTCGAACAAACAGACAAATGGTACAAACATAAACCAGAGACAGTACTGAAATACGATAATCACAAAATTCTCTGGGACATGGATTGTACAAACAGATAATCTCATACAAGCAAGTAGATCGGATGTCGTAATAGTCAACAAGAAGGAAAAAGTCTACCAAATCACAGATTTTGTCGTTTCAGCAGACCACATAGTTAAGATCAAGGTCACAAAACAATGAAGCAAATACACGGAGCTTGTCAAAGAACTGAAATGGATATGGAGCATGAAGAAAGTCAATATAATACCAATAACCGTAGAAACACTAAGTACATTCCATGAAAAAAACTGGGAAAAAAACAATGAGAAATTGGAATCAAAAAGAAGACTGAGACTATGCAATGGACGTCAATGATGAAAACAGCGGAAATCTGAACGAAAACCTTCTAATGCAGAAACCAACCCACATAAACTGCGAACGCTAATAAGGTAGATGATATGTACAAGAGAGAGAAAACAAAAATATAGAAAGAATACCACCACATGAACTATATTGAAACTCCAAGAAAATTGATTAAATCACTCCCCCCTCCCCCCCCCCGCTGATACTCCACAAAATAGGTGTAAAGGGTCAAAGAGAATAGAAAGACCGTAGATGCAGAGCACTGATCAGACTTCCACTGGAATAGTGCGGCGAGTACTGAGACCTTGGGGAGGCTTATTGCCACTCAAACCCCAGAAAAGACCAATGCTCGTCACCAGCGAGTAATCAATGGTAAGCGGCTGTTGAGATACCACAAACTTATTGGCAATGACTATCAAATAGAGTGGAGATTACTGGAAATATTGGGAGACTTGTTGTTACTCAGTCTCCAGGGAAAATACCTGGTTTTTTTTCAGTAATCAATCACGGATGATGACTTGTGTGAAAACTCGTAGTAGCAAATAATAATAATGATGATAATAATAATAATAATAATAATAATAATAATAATAATAATAATAATAATAATAATAATAATAACTAGCGGAACCCGTGTAAATTACACGAAATGATGTTTTCAGTACTAATTATCTTGTTCCTAACCTATACATGTTTGAATAGAATATGATAAGATTTGACTTATATATTACTTTAAAAAAATGAACAATACATGAAGCAATTTACAAAACTTCTTTATATACAATATTTCTAGTGAAAGTAATTCCTTTTCTCTGGTCATGAGTAGAATTATTCTTAGGACAAATTTTCACGCTTACACTGTTCATAGACCTTGCTCTTGAGAAGGCTACATAAAGTTGTCCATGAGTAAAGCAAGGTTGTGGTAGGTAGATCCCAACCTTATCGAAAGTTTGTCCTTGAGCTTTATTAATGGTCATTGAATATGATAGGCGGATGGGAAATTGAGTCCTGTGCAAAACAAATGGAATATTTGCGTCACTGGATTAAATTCTTGGAATTAAAACTCGCTCCTGAGCATGAGATCCACTTATGATTGAAGCTAGAATACTTTTTTTTAACCAGTTAACGTAATTTAATAGACCAATGCGGGCATCTTTTACGAGACTCAGCAGAGTAAAAACGCTAAAAAAACAAATTTACAACAAATAAAAGTAACTGTAAGCTGTAAAAGTTAGTTTCAAACTTGCATGTGCTATTTGTTTGTATTTTAAACCCGTTTGAAGTGCTATTTATTAGAAATCAATAGTTTTTTCACCGCAAGTTGGGAAAAAAACATGGCCGAATTGAGGGGGATTACTAACGAATGCACTTGGAGCGACCATATTTATTTTTGTGAAAACGGTGGGAAAAAAACAAGAAATTTTTTTTTTTACATCTAATGAAAACCCATTTATAATACGTAAAAATAAAAACAAATTACATAGGTAAGTAGGAAAATATCTATTCTCGTCGTAGGTCAACTTCACTTGTTGCAAATTTATGTTTTTAAACCTTTTCTCGTTCTTTTTTTGGACCCCGTTCGCGCCTCTGCTGAGCGTCGTAACATATACCCAAAAAATAAATAATAAAATTGTATTTATTGCCAATTGTTGGGAAATGTTTGATAAAAATAAACTAAAAATTTTTTTTAATAATTTATTTACACTGTATTGTGTTCGTTTTTTTGTTATTTGCAATGTTTCTTGAAAATAAAACTGAAAAAGTTGACGAAGTATCGTCTGCCACACTGACCCTAACTCTAACGACGGCGTCAAAGTTAGCGCGGGTCCTAATGTAACAAAGCACCCTCTATTTGTTAGTAAGTTACGCTTGCTTTATTATGACCCCCCTCCTTCTGGATAAGAGTGAAATAATTTGTTAAAATAGTCACCCGTGTGCGATGGACATTTCGCATATCTACTAGAAAAGGTTGATATGCCATCCGTTCAAAAAAAAAAAAAATAATAATACTGGCCCTCTCTACAACCAAAAGAAAAGAAATAAATGGTTTTCACTTTTTAAGAAATACCAATGATACACTAATTTTCAAGCAGTTAACGTAATTTAATAGACAATGCACTTAAAAACGCCAAAATAAAAAACAAAAAATAGTTTTAAGTTTTAGTACTTTTTAACCAAGTGATAAAACAAATAAATGCAAAACATAAATAATAAAATTGTATTCATTGCCACTTGTTGGGAATTGTTTGCTAAAAATAAATAAATAATTTTTTTACTTTTACTTACACTGTGTCGTGTTCGCTTTTTTGTTAGTTGCAATGTTTCTTGGAAATAAAACTGAAATGTAGAAAAAAAATCTTAGAGGTTGGTTGGGATCGAACTATAACCAGTCGGGCCGAAGTAAAGAATACTACGTCGCTAACAGTTAAGCTAAAGGGAAATACTTGAAAATGTTGCTGAAATTAGGCGTATTAAAATGTTTTTCCAAATCTCGATGCGGTGTGGTACGCATGCGCAGAGGTTTTGCCGGAAGCGTGACACACGAACACACACGCTATCGTATTAATATATAGATAATAATAATAATAAGAAGAAGAATAAGGAGTAGGAGGAATAGGAGGAAGGGGAGGAGGAGATAGAAAAGAAAAAAAGTTTATTTAGAGGATCTAAACCAAATGATAAAGAAGGAATAACAATAAATCGAAGCTTTAGTGAAAATAATTCATATTGAGAATAATAATAATAATAATAATAATAATAATAATAATAATAATAATAATAATAATAATAATAATAATAATAAGAAGAAGAAGAAGAAGAAGAAGAAGAAGAAGAGTCTCCTTTCATTTTATGATTGCTCAGGTATAATTTCTGGTGCAATATAATTACTATTGATGGCCACCTGTCAGAAAATAGCAATTTGGAATTCTCCAATAAATAAATTAACAAAGAAATGTCTTTTCTTGCATCAAATGTCAAAGGGTGCAGTTCATCTTTGATGAATTAAAATGACACAAAATTGGAAAACTTTATCTTTTCTTCGTTTTAAAATAAATGATTACAGAATTAAAATATAATTCCCTCGGCTAATTAGATTTTAACTTGATTAAACCAGGTGCAGCGAAATCTCTGAAAACTGGAAGTATTTAGTTTGAGGTGCGTCCAAACATTTCGGTGCCAAGCTGTGTCTGTCGGTCTGTCACGCTTCAATTTGAAATGAAATTTTCCTTAGTCTGTTACGCTGACGTTTCAAATACTATTTCCACCAATAAACACGTAGATTGCATAGACATTTTATTTTTAGATACATTCAAATGAAATTTCATTATCGTCGAGCTGTCACGCTTAAGTTTGAAATATTTTTTTATTTGGTCTGTAACACATATATTTAAAATAGCATTTTATTTTGTCTATGACGCGTAAGTTTTAAATATAATGTTATTTACTATGTCATGCTTATGTTTAGAATATCATTTTCTTTGGTCTGTCATGATAATGTTTGGAATATTATTTTTTGGTCTGCCGAGCTTATATATGATATATGCTTTTCTGATATATAGTTGTGTGTCACGCTTACGTTTGAAATAACATTTTCTTTGGTCTGTAACGCTTACATTTGGCACCTACGTTTCTTCAGTCGTTCACGCTTTAATTTAAAATATCATTTTATTTGGTCCTCTACTCTTAAGTTTGGCCTTTTGGCTGAGATCAAAGTGTAGTATCTGTTCCGATGGATACTGCACCCCATAGACTGGTATTGTCTTGCCCTTCGGGGCTTGATTTACGCCTGTCTATGGGTCTGTCCTGTGCAGTTCTAGGAGGTCCACTCTCCCAGGCTTTGCCTTCTCACCCTTTGAGAAGGGGTTAGTTTATTGCGAATCGCCTGAGGCGCCCCTACCGGGGAATGCCGCCGGGCTGCCCAGGCAATTTTGAAACCCCACTTTCCCGACCCGACCTTGGGTCACATCTTACTTGTGGGAGTAAGATAAAAACTGGCCATGTGCCTAACTCCTGGAGAGGAATAAATCAATACTCTTAAGTTTAAAATATCATTTTATTTGATCCGCTACTCTTAAGTTTAAAATCGCATTTCATTATCAGTTTGAAGGAAGCCATGTTGTATTTTGTCACACAGTTCGGATGTTCTAAGAAATAAATTTTCTATTACATTAAAATTTTTAAATGGAAGAATTACCTCAAATGTGTTACTAAGTTTGCTGGAAAAAATGTTTAAATAATTATAATGCTTCAGAGAGTACTGACCCTATCATCTACCTGTATATAAATCAAATACGCCCTAAAATGGAGTACTGCTGTCATATCTGGGGAAGTTCCGCCCAGAGCACTCTTTCTTCCCATGACAGAATACAAAATCCACTTCGCAAGCTAGTGGGGAATGATATCTTCTCGTCCCTACAGCAGTCTCTCTCTCTCTCTGTTGTATCGTTATATTCATTGTCAGTGTTCGGCTGAGTTCCAATCCCTGCCCACCACACTATAAAGCATTCACAGCAAGAACTCGTTTCGCTACAACCACAGCTAAGAACTTTCGTTCTTTCTCTCTCTTTACCAAAAACCAAACGGAACTTCGATGAAGAAAGTTAATTTCATAGAACATCCCATTCGTGGAACAAGATACCACGATGTTGATTCCCAACCGACTACAATATGTTCGTCTTAAATTTTAATGCAAAAAGTACTTGTTGAGCCGCCATTTTGGATAATCAATTTCTTCTTAGTAATCTTCTGCCTTTGCTCCTATTGTCTCCGGTTTTCTCGTGGTTGCGGTCATCGTTCAACTGATGACCTCTTTAATCCTTATACTTGAGTGCCCCCCAGGACTTGATAAATAGTGACTTATCAGAAAAATAAACAAGCAGTTTCGTCGTTTATTAACGCTTAGATTTGAAAAATAATTGTCTTTGATCTGTCACGTTCTTGTTTAAAATAACATTTTCTTTGGTCGAGCAGGCTTATGTCTTTACTATAATTGTCTTTTGTCTATCACACTTACTATGTTTCATGTTTAAGATTGAAATAGTATTTTCGTTTTTCTGTCACGCTTTAGTTTTAAATATAAATAAATGTCTTTCGTGTGTCATGTTTAAGATTGAAATACTATTTTCGTTTGTCCGTCACGCTTCAGTTTTAAATATAAATAAATGTCTTTCGTGTTTTATGTTAAAGATTGAAATACTATTTTCGTTTGTCCGTCACGCTTTAGTTTTAAATATAAATAAATGTCTTTCGTGTGTCATGTTTAAGATTGAAATAGTATTTTCGTTTGTCCGTCACGCTTTAGTTTTAAATATAAATAAATATCTTTCGTGTTTCATGTTTAATATTGAAATAGTATTTTCGTTTGTCCGTCACGCTTTAGTTTTAAATATAAATAAATGTATTTCGTGTTTCATGTTTAATATTAAAATAGTATTTTCGTTTGTCTGTCACGCTTTAGTTTTAAATATAAATAAATGTCTTTCGTGTTTCATGTTTAAGATTGAAATAGTATTTTCGTTTGTCTGTCACACTTTAGTTTTAAATATAAATAAATGTCTTTCGTGTGTCATGTTTAAGATTGAAATACTATTTTCGTTTGTATGTCACGCTTTAGTTTTAAATATAAATAAATGTCTTTCGTGTGTCATGTTTAAGTTTGAAATAGTATTTCCGTCAATCTGTCAAGCTTCACTTTTAAATATGATTTTCTATGGTCTATCATGTTTGTTTGAAATAGAATTTTCATCGGTCTGTCATGCTTAAGTTGAAAATATAATTTTCTTTCACCTGTCATGTTTCAGTGTGAAATAGCATTTTATCTAGTCTGTCATACTTAAGTGTGAAATATCAATTTCTTTAGTTTGAAATATGTTATGTGGTCTATCACGTAAGTTCGAAATAGCATTTATTTACTTTTGTCAGACTTATATTTACAATAGCATATTTAGATGTGACTACGCAGCTGGTCTGCCAGTCTGTAACCATATTTAAAGTAGGTTACGTAAAATATAGGTTAGCAATTGGAATGCTCACGGTAAGATTTGGTCGCATATGGAATTCAAGGTTTGATTTCTTTGACCGGTTGTGATTTGGGAAAATCGGTTAGGGAATTATTACGAAAAACATTAGTGTTTTGTTGTTTAGAAAAGAATTTGTAAAATTAAAAAAAAACCATACTTTTGATAATTAAGGCGAGATGACTATAACACAGAGAAGAGGCTTACTTTATTTTCGAACAGTGCCAACAGAAAAAACCCACAGTATATATATTTATAGGAGAGAGAGAGAGAGAGAGAGAGAGAGAGAGAGAGAGAGAGAGAGAGAGAGAGAGAGAGAGAGGATCTGATAGAAATCGGTATTGAAGAGCACACATTTATTTCACAAGTTTAATTTTTTCTTATGATTTCAAGTGTTATTTTCTGGAATATTGTGAACTATCACTGAAGAGTCCGAGATAACATTTCATTTGTTATGCAATAGAAATGAACAAACAGTAAGTATGCTTTTCTGCGGGCGAAACAGCTGTCAGGTTATGAAAAATAATGGTGATAACAAAAACTCGGATTTTCTTTTATAAGATACGCACAAAACAGAAAATATGCTCAACATAGAAGATTCTTTTGAGCCAGAAATCCGCAAACGTTGCCATTTGATAATGATGAAAAATAATAGATTTAGCGATCTATTTTTTGCTGGTGACATTAGGAGGGGGTGCCCAAATTTCCTTCGATCGACTTTTAAACGAGATCAAGCGACCGTGTAACGTGTTCGCACGCGCAGCGGTCTCATTAACAACGACATCGTCTCTGTCATTCATTGACTAATGCAAAATATCGATCCCTCTACTTTGAGTCAGCCATAAGCCGACACAGTAAAACGTCTGTCCAGGGGAGGGACAGATGTTGGTCATGTTCCGTTGATTGGAGCGTGGTAAACGAGATTGTATCGAATTGTAAATATTGATGACATTATATGCATATCCGATGTGGATTGGTTTAGTTATATACGTTTATAATAGATCAACCCTTTTCCAATTATTTCATGCCGAAGCACAATGCCTATTATAAATGATACATTAATTCAGTTGGCTTGTATGCATGGTGTTTGGAAAATCGATGGCGCAACTTCCGGATTATGTTCTATACGTGTAAAGAGCCTCATTGTGTTGGGGGTTGCTTTTGTAATAGCACTCGATTACTAGTTGTATTTCCTTTCTACGTCTACCTGTATTTTATTTACTTGTAGTTGCTCTGTTATAAAAAAACAATAATAAAATAAAAAGGCGCAATATTCACAGGATGCCGATCGTTATGCCATCGATTTTCCAAAAACCCTGAAATTTAAAATTAATAGTGTTCTGTTACATTTGACACTTTTTGCAAAGAAAGTTAAACGTCATATCCTGGCGAATAATTGATGTATTCACAAAATTCAAAAATGCATCTCTTAGAGTATATTTTGTGAAATAAAGTTCGAAGTAACCGCCCTGAGACTCCACATCGGCCTTCAAGCGGACACTGAACCGTCGCAGTGTCATTTGAGAGACGCCTAAATATCAGTTTGATCATGGTTATAAGTTCAACTTTGATTTTGCAGATGATGATGATGATGATGATGATGATGATGATGATGATGATGATGATGATGATGATGATCATCATCATCATCATCATCATCATCATGAGTATCAAAACGATTAAGGGATTTTTTTATGTCATTGCTGCTGGTTGGGAGACGTCTGGTAGGTCGGGGACGGAGGTCAGCTTTTTCTGTATCCGGAGGACAAAGAGTGGGTCGTTCGCCAGACGTTTGGTGTGTGTGTGTGTGGCGGTCGATGGATTCGCGAACAGTTGTAGATTACGTGCACAACTGTCTCGTCTCCCACGCTGTACTTTCGACACACTCAGTCGTGAACACGGTCAATCATCTGGAGCCAATATTCGAGATCTGCATAGTGGCGACTTCTGAGTGTCACTTGCTGTTGCCTGGTGAGAGGTCTTTTAGCTGCTCAAATCAGTTTAACTCCATAGTACCTGTAGATCCTCCTTACTCGTTCATGCAGGAAGGGTGATGGCACATAAATAGCTCTATGGAGAGGCGAGTTGGGAAATCAGATGTTGACTCTCGTTAACTCTTTGGAAATGTGACACCAAGTTGAGTCCCGTTGCTCAAGGTATGGTCTTTTTGCAGTCCACGCTACTTGGCGCTTTATAACAGTGGCAAGACATCAGTTCTCCAGCTCAAATATTATGCCCTTCAAAGTATTCAAGGAGCACGGAACTGCAGCTAAGATTTCCGAATGTTTTTAATACGATGCTAATCATCCTGATGCAGGTCACTCTCTGTCAATAAACCGGTGCTTTTCAATCGCACATGGTCTTTAAATCTCAACCAACAACAGTACACAGAAATAGATATCTGTTTCACTTCACCGCTATTATATACTTCGAATTTTCTGAAATGATAGAATATAAAAAAATATTAAATTCATCCCGAACACTGTATATCAACTCTTAAGCTATTCAATATTGAAACTTTACGAATTGTAAGCAATTAATTGATTGGTTTTGTTTGTAAATTGGTATAGCGATCTACCCTATTTCGCCAATACATGGACTCTTCCTAACACTATGAATAATTATAATGGTAGTAATAGAGTCGCTTTGACCAATCCAGAAGCAGTCTCTAGCAACCCATTACTTCTGTACTTTCTGTAAATACACACACCTTTATTTTACTTATTTCTCTATTCTTCGTCCTTCGTTATTCCCTAACTTTCCTCTCTTTCTAATTATTGTTCAACACTATGAATAGACAGTTCCTATGACAATTCCAGAAGCAGTCTCTGGCAACACATTACTTCTGTACTTTCTGTAAATACATATTCTTGTTAACTACCTCCTTGGTGTCTTATTTCTTTAACGTTACAACATAAACAATTCATTGATTGGCTTGTTTTGTCAATTTTACAATAGGTATTAGTTCGGCGTTAAATAATCTGAAAATCATGAATATACCATCAACGCTTTTCTGGTTAATTAATGCCGAAACACTTGTTCTCGTCGAATCACCAAAGTTAAGCAACCTTGTAAATGGTCAGTACTTACATGGGTGACTATTTATAAATACCAAGTGCAATAATTTAGGTAGTGGAAGTATCTGTAAAGTTACTTTTCCTAACACGCTTGAAAAAAAGTATGAATCTTTTTACTCCTAGATGTGGATAGACTAGTAGGGTAGACATGAATAGTAATAAAATATTTATCAAATTAAGGGGCATTTATGAGAATCTTTTGATAAAATATTTAACAAAATTTAAATTCTATAATTAGTATTGCATATGTTTTACAATGAATACATCGTGTATGTGGCCATCAATAAGGCGATCGTCCTGAACACCTTTTCAGCGTGTTGTCGGCCATTTTATATGGGACAGAGACCTAGTCGACTACTGCAGCTGACTGACACCGTACACAAAATCGAGCATCGTAACTAGTCTAAGAGAAGGAAAACTCCCAAATAAGAACAGTCTTTCTCTCCTCTATCGTCATTTCCATGAAATTGCTTAAATCTCTGGTCCCCCTCCTTTTTTTTCTGGCGCAACTGCAAATAACTTTTCTTTTTTCCCCCGTGTGCATAACATAAAACGGAATTTCAACGAACAGTTTCATTTCAAAACATTGTTTCCCTGAGGGTTACAACATGGACATCTTAAAATCAAATCTCAATAAACACTAGTGAAAAAACATACTTATAAGCAATCAAATGTTATTCAATCCATCCATCATTTGTAATCTTCTCATAATATTAATCATGATTCAACTGACAATCAATCCATCTCATTAACATTTATCCTTGAGTGGATTTTAACCTTGACAAGTGGTGACTCACTAGTAAATAGAATGTCCTAATCCCTCTCCTTTAATTCCAAAATGTCTTCCAGTCGTTATAGATTACTCTTCGTATCTGAAATAAGTAATGTCGGTTGAGAAGAAGGGATTGCGCAACCCTAGCGTCAATGATAATTCTCTACTGCTAAGGCACCTTCTAAGTAGGTGTCCATGATCAACAGAGACAGTCAGAGCTTATAACTGGGAAATGGTTTTATGCATTTCTAATGTTAATAAAGTGTACTGGAGTGAAGAGAAAAGATCCGGCTGGATTTTTACTCTGTACACCCGATTCCATAGATCACACTGGCATTCATTGTAATGTGGGTGTCCTGATGAAAGACGATATGTCTAGCATAGAAATTTTGCAGTCAAGACGCAGGATTAGATGGAGTGGTCACCTTGTTCAGCTAAATGATGGTAGATAGCCTAAACATCATTTTTTAAAGTTAAATATATGTAACGTGCTGACCTTCAATTATTTGTGAGGAGCCACACGCGAAATTCTTTAAAGATCGTCAAATAGTTATGCGTAACGTTACTTCTTATAATTACGTGTCAGAGAGTCAATATCCTCGTCGAGGTTGTCACGTTACACGAGACTGAAAAGAGCTAATTGTCCGTTGGAGAATTCTCCTAGAATTTGAGTCGGTTTATCGATGATGCCTCATTTTATTTTCATTTTATTGGTTTTATGTTCTTGTTAATGTAAGTTGGTTTTATTATTAAGACTCTGTATAATGTGTATTATCGTATCATGAAGAAATAAGCATTTTCTTCATACTCTGTGAAAAAAATTGTATATGTAACAAACATAAAACATTTTTTAAAACCTATCAAAATTGTTGTTCCGAACATTATTTTGTTTATAAAGTATTTGATTTTGTAAAATGTCATTATATTTTCTTGAATCAAGTAGTTAATATAAACAAATTGACTCATGATTTTGAAATATCAAAAATATGTCTACTTCATATTGAATAAAGTGATGTTTTGTGGATTTAGTTCTTTTATATTTTTGTATTTTTTACATTTGATGGAAATAAATCAATAATTGTAAGCTGCTTCCTAATAATATGTATAGTTGCTAATTACTGGACATACTAAGAAATTTCTTACTAAAACTTTTCTCGGTAATTATATTTAGTAGTAATGTTGGTCTTCACATGTTCGCCCCAGTCGTGGACCCCAGTCGCATGTTTGCCAGGCCTGTATTATGGATCGCCTTGGATTAAACCCTTGAGCTGAAGGCTCTCAACAGAGGCAATTGGTATCATTCACGCACTACCAAACACTGCGGCAGCACATACATATTGCTATTTGCAAGACTACACGGTGTCAACCGTAACAAACCTGTCTGCTTACCCGTTTCTCACTGTGAAAACAACTCCTTCTTCATCTAAAACGTTCCTTGACACCCTGAACCCTCATTTACCACTAATTCTTGATTCATTGATATATTTCGGTATATTTTGGTGAAGATAGACTTTTAAATTTTCCATTTGGCTAGTGTAGTATCTGTTCTGATACTACATTTCATCTTTTCGATCGTTGGTCAGTGACAGAGTAATCCTTCTAGACTGAAGCAGTTTCAATTTTTGTTCAATGTAGAGTTCCCCTTTACGGGGAGCTGGGGGTTACGCTGCATTAAACAGCGCCTTTGTGTCTAATTCTGCTCTCGTGGGGGAGGGGGTGCAAGTAAATTAAGAAGACTTTCATACCTTTTTTATGATTGAACCGTAGCCTTACCACTGAACTGTATCAGCGTTTAAAACCACGACTACGTATTCCAATGACTAAACCGTGAATTGCTTTGGTCCTTTCCGCCTCAGATATGCCAGATCATCTCTTGGCACGGTTTACATCAGAATGACATTCAATCTAAAACAAAACAACAACATTTGATAACTTAGAATTCTTCCCTCCCCCTAACGCTGCCCCTCCGGGTACGCTTCAGTGAATGAAATGAAAAGATAGTAAAAATTGTGGGTAAATAGTTTCATTTAATCTTGTCTCATTTTTCTTTGTGTACAGAATGATTCATTTACACAAAAAGGTAGAAAAAGGATGAATAAAATAGTAAATTTGATAATAATAGGTGAAAGCGAAAGGGATGGGAAATGAGGGATGTGTGTGGCGTGTGAAAAATGAAAATGTGAAAACACAAAGGGTGAAGTCATACGAGCAAGAGAGAGAGAGAGAGAAAGAGAGTGAATGAGAGAAGTAGAGAGAGAGAGAAAGAAAGAGCGAGCGAGAGAGAGAGAAAGAGAGAGCGAGAGAGAGAAATAGAGAGTACAGAACAATAAGGGAAGAAAAAGAACGGACAGTTTATCAGGAATAGTATAGTGGGAAAAAAGTATACTATTTTTACTAATAATAAATACGATAGCACTCAGAAGAGGACATACCTCCGCCAAAAGCCAACAATCACCTTTGCTTCAATCGATATTGATTTAAAATCAAACTCAATGCTATTTTATAATTAAAATCTACCAGATACCAAACACTTAACAGAGCAACGCAGAGAAAATAATCCCCCCATCGGAATAAAACAAATGAATGTTTGAATGCCTTAAATCCCAAATGTTCTACAACAACAATACGATTGCTACGTGAGTGTTAGTCATTTTAAAGGGGTCATTCCTCCAGAGCATTAGCCACCTAGCGGGAGCAATACTCATTTTTCTTTAAAGAAAAACAAAAGAAACAATTGCCGGGGAAAGCACACGTTTATAGAACACGTTTATATATTTTTTATTTTGTATTTGTAACTATTTTAATTTTTTAATTTTGCTTTGGAAAATAAATACTTAATTAGTTTTAATTTATAAAAGAAAAATCTGTTAAGGAAATTTGTAAACTATTTACCGAATAAAAAAGATATTACTTGTATCCGTACCAAACTGTAGGCATAATCGCACATGCATAGATACAATAGATAGGCGATATTCATTTCATAAATGTCTACGCATCATTCACTGAGAAATGACTGAAAATGTCTATAAAATGGTGGAGGATTCAACTATGGACCCACATATTTGTGGCAACATTTAGATATGCGCGTGTTAAATAATGGAAATTTTTACATGAGGATTAGATTAAGTAATAAAACGGAAAGTTCCACTAAAAATGTAAAAGTAGGAATTTAGGCTGACGTGTTAAGAAGGTTACGTCATATTCAGGAAGTCTCCAGTAACACGTAACGGATAAGGTTATAAAGTATTTCAAGGGTTAAGGGAAGATACATGAGGTTGTGTGTATACTGTATAGTGAAAAGGACATGCAGAAAAATCCTAAACGTATTGTTAAACCTCAAATGATTTTGTGCTATCAGTATTATTAATAACTTTTACAACCGCTGCTATTAAAAGAAGACGGCGACTACTAAGACTAACACCACACACGTACTGCAACAAAAAGGAGAAAAAAAGATCAACATCATGGTGATGGATACGGCGAATTGATACTACTGCTACGTACTATCAACACAACAATAATGAATTACTACTACTGTTACCTGTCATCAAACCCAATTACACTTCAGTCGTTACAAGACGAAACATTGTCGTTTGGCTATGCTACACATTATTCCGATAACACCTGTCCATCTTTTGATAAAATCGTGCAAATGTCCATATTTACTTGCCTTTCCCACGAGGGCAGAGTTAGACACAAGCTCGTTTTTTATATGGGTAAATTCAGACACCCCAAAAGGGGCAAGCTGGATTGGGATACAGATAAAAATATTATTCGCCTGAAAGGATTTCTCCTTCACTGACCGAGAACAGAGTAAATGAAGTGTAATATCCGCACAGATACTACACTTTGAATTATTTAATTGCAGAAAATATAAAAAAAATTACATTTAAAACAAATCAGGCATAAGACCATCAAATGTGTGGGAAAATGGGCGTTGTTGGTCATCCTTAGTCTATAGTGATAGAATGTCTGTCATACTCTTAAGTAGAATCATCTCAGTCACCATAATACAATAGTTACACTAGGAGCCATATTTTGTTTTGAAATCTTTATCCACAAATTAATTGGAAATTTTATTGTTTATAAATATACATACATGCAAATATTTTATTGGAATAAAACGGCAAGTGAGGAAAGAATAAAAAACAAAAAAATGGTTAACAAGAACTCCTTAAGCCTTTCTAAATAATAGACTGCCCACTGTTTTCCAGTTTCTTCGGAACAGAAAACAAGCAGGTTACTCTCTAAATAATAGTGGGATCTAAGTAAGAGAAAAGAAAAAAAGGGGGATAGAGTTTGGAGAGTGGGTGTTGTCCTTTCAAGATAAATACAATTTGTAAGAAGCCGATGACAAAAATTTGAAAGTGGGGAGTAGTCATCTGGGAGCATTTCTATTACCAGGGGGCGGGTAACGCATTCTCTTGACTAGCTAAGAGGCTAAACTTACCTGAAGGTCTAGGTTCGGCAGGGCCAGGAACCGCGTGCGCCATGCTCAGGCAGGGAACACGTACTCATACTTGACTCCTTTTCGTACACACAAGCTCGCTACTTGTATCCACCTTTTTTCAATAACTGAGGAATGTAATTTTTTTCTTAATACATTTTATCTTGACCTTCAGCTTGTGCTTGAAGAAAACGATCAGATCCTGATCAGCAAAAGATTCAGCCCCTTGGTATACTCTTAGTACACTTTGATCTTAGCCAAAAGGCGGTTAAGTAAGTTTCGCATGACACAATTATTAGATTACTTTTCCAAAGAGGTTATGTCTTGATTGGTGTTTATTTTAACATAGAGACAAAGCGGGCACAGAAGAAAATTAACGTAGATGAAAACCTTACCTCCTTGGAGAAGGCAATAATGATGGTAATCCCATAATTTTATTTCTGTATTTATACTTCTATAGACATATCTGTAAAAAAATAATAGTTATTTTCCTGTATTTGCCTTTCACATTTTTCTTCTTATTTTCTACCAGATCGGCTTAATTTCCAGTAAATTAAAATTCTTGTACAAAATCTCATCTGAAATCTCTCAGTAATATCCATGCAATGGATTATCTATGCCATAAACACAAAATCGTTCAATATTATTTGAAAAACTATTTACATTAGATGTAACGTTGTGGCACCAATAACCGTACATGAAGAGACACACGATATGCAAGTCTGTAAATTTATTCCAAATGGTTATGCGTGACGTCGCTTCTTATGATTATGTGTCAGGAAGTTAATATCTTCATTTAGCCAATCACTTGTAAATCGTCAAGCTGCTGCGTTACATAAAACTGAAAGTCTACTCTTACTTTGTTTCTTCGGTCGGTAGATTCGCTAAGATGTATCTTTCAGCAGGTTTGATCACAAATGACGACTTGAAGCAAAATGGGATTTTGCGTGATTAACTATTATTGCTGATCTATGTCGATATTATTTTATAATCACTCTCATCTCTTTGTGTTCAGTGGGCTCCTAGTCGGAGACCCACCACAGGACGTCCCCACTACTCGGTGTCAATGGTTGATATGTCCTCATTTCCCGATCAGTTCATAGTATATAAATCTTTTCATTTACATATTTCTTTCTAAACAACAAATCCAAGTGTGTATTTTACAAACGTTAACTGACGATTGTCATTAATAACAAACTGTCAAAACAAAATCCAGCCTTGAATTCCAAAACGCGACCTAGATTTGCATGGCCATCATCATGGCTATTGTTTGTTATATTATTATTTACTTTCTAGGAGTTTTCGCATGTCAATATCAGTGATTGCTTCACGATAATAACCAGTGGTGTTCCCTGGCGTCTGAGTGACAACAAGTCTCCCCAGATATTCAGTACTCTCCGCCATTGCAAATAATTTTGCGTTATCGCAACAGCCGCTCGTCATTGATTTCTCGTTTATTATTATTATTATTATTATTATTATTATTATTATTATTATTATTATTATTATTATTATTATTATTATTATTATTATTATTATTATTATTATTATCTTATAGTAGTCTTGACATTTGGATATTTTTAATTAGATTGTTCTTTTCGAACATCAAGTCAATTCCGTTGACTTTAGATATTCACGATGTACCGTAACACTTTCTCCGTTCTTAACAAGCAAACCTTTTGTAGAATTGGAAAAGAAATTGTCTCGTCAATCTGTTTAAGCCATTTATGGTGTCTTTTCGTTATTGTTCCAAGCGTTCCAATTACAGTGGGAATCACTTTAACTTCTTTACATTTCCATAGTCTAACTAATTCCCATTTTAGGTCTTGATATTTATTGATTTTTTCGTGTTCTTTCCCCTGCACTCTAGTATCGTAGGGGCATGCTATATCAGTGATTAAGCAAGTTCTCTTTTTTTTGTTTAGAAAGATTAAGTCGGAGTTGGAATATTCAAGAACCTTATCAGTTTGTATGCGCATGTCCTAAAGAAGTTTGACATTGTCGTTCAGCGGTTCCATTTCTGGCTTATGCTCATACCACTTCTCATTATGGTCTAATTCATAAAGTTTGCATATATTCTAGTGTAGTACCTGAGCTACTTTGTCGTGTCTCCATTTTTTATATTGATGTTGTGCATTAGGACATCATCATCATCATCATCATCATCATCATCATCATCATCATCATCATCATCATCATCATCATCATCATCATCATCATCATCATCATCTCCATATTAATAATCTCGTTACATATATACATCTTCATTATACTCCGGACACTATAATAAAATAACATTACTCTCTTGGTAAAAGGAAACTTGATGTTTGTTGTGGATGAGTAATCAAATTGATTGTTCTCTTTGAAATATTCAAAAGAAATAACTATCCCTGATTGTTATGGCTATTAACACACTTTCAAATGCATCGCCCGCAATATAAGTTCTCAAATTACATAATAGAAGTTCAGTTTGTAACAAAAACTGGGCGTATTTCTCACAGATATTGAATCATAAAAACTACATCGGTGTAAATTACACACTATTTAAAAACATTCAATTACAATAAAAGAACATATATTTTCTTGTTTGTGTAAGATACTATGAGGTTAAATAAAAGAAGTTTGCAAAATATCTCGCTAAATTCTAATGAAAATAAAAAAGGATCGTTACTTTACTTGGAAGAGAGAGAGAGAGAAAGCGCAGAAAGAAGCCGACATTTATTAAAGCTAAGACGTTTCGTCGTCGGCGGTTATCGCTCTTTTGTTTCTATCGTTTTCTCTGTTAGCTGGTGTCGTTAGGTAAAAAGAAAGGAGGTAAGACAAACACATAGATAAAATAGAGGACGAAGGACCTAAGCTAACACACGTTGTTATGTAGCGTATTGATAAATAGATTCTTAAATCAAGAACGAGCACTCTGTAAGTAAATATAAATAGCCTCTAAATAAAGCAATATTGAACACTATACGGAGGATGACTGTGTTCATCTAATGCATATAGGTATATTTCGATTTCTTCATCGTATAAATGTCTCAGAAGACGTAGGGGTCAATTATGTCGAATGGAAGTCAACAGTGCGACCAGTAGTATAGTTATAACTAGCAACACTCATGATGGCATATATATGTATGCGGATATTGAAAAATATTTATTATTAATAATTATTATATATATAAGAAATGGTGCTTACCAAAATAAATGGGATGTTTTATTTACATAATGATATTTAAAAATAGATGTTATTAAATGATAACCCTATTTCTTTCTGTTTTTAAAACGTTGCTTATGTTTATTAAAATACACATTAGCAACGCTTTAGTTTCACATTTTATGAGAAATACATTAAAAAAATAACGAACCTTTTAATATAGATTAACAGAAAACTATTTACTTTTCTGTTAATCTGTATTAAAAGGTGTGTATTTACGCACATTTTTGTTCGTAATATAACAAGACAATCCTGGGAATATATAAGGGAGGTAAAGGCTCGCATCGATGCCGTGAACCCGATGGTCCTAAATAAAGCAGTGGTCACCCACAACGTATACCCGCCGTGACCTAGGGAGTAAAAAATATTGTTCCTAGCCATGCAAACCGTAGCAAGAATGGTGACGTGGGTTTAACGTCTTGACGAGGTTCATGGTAGTACATCTGTTTCTGATCGAGATCTGCTCGTCTACATTAAACATCAGCTTAAAGTGAAGATCAGATGCGATTGGAGGAGATTACATCGCATGGAGTTCGATAGAAGGTGAATGCGCGACACTAGTTTGTGCATCCGTCGAAGAGCTGGGTACAAGTTCGTGTTTCCTGCATAGCCATGGCGGACACGGTATTGGGTTCTACGGAATCCATCCTTCAAATTTAAAACACTCTTAGCTAGTTAAGTAAATAAATACTGTTTTTCAGTATTAGAGATCCTCCAACCGTGCCGACTCCCCACATTTATTTTACCCCCGGTCACCTCTAACCTGTTATATTATATCTTGGAGGACATTCACATATTCCGCCTCGATCGGTTTTATTTTTGATATACCACTTAGCCACCAACTCTCATCTATAGACTAACCTGCTTGTTTTCGGAGAATCCGGAAAACACTGCGCGGTCTATCATTTATAAGAGAGTTGGGAGGACCCTACTAACCTACATTTTTTCTTTTATATTTGAATATTTTTAAAGGTTGTCTAACCTCCCATGATGATTTTTTTTATAAATGAATTAAAAAACAAACAAACTGGGGAACATCTAAGTAAGATTAAGCTACAGAGTGAATGTTGTATTTTGGTGAGTGTCTAGAGTGGGGTAAGCCGAAGAGTTTTTGAGAAAATTAGATGATCATCGATTCCCCTCTCCCCAAAACGATTCGAGCTTCATGCCGAAGGCGAAGAATAAACTTCATAATTATTGTTTTTTTTGTTTTTTAAAATATAGATATGAATGTATATATTTTTACGTAAAAAGAATAACAAGACGCAAAACAAACAAAACCAAAGAAATGATGATGGCGCAATATTTTCATTTAATCCTACTGTAGTATAGGGTGGGGATTTCTTCAATCTGCAAACAGTGTCCGAGGTCGATAGAAACAGCCATTCGGTTCTTGCGCGTAAACAAGTAGTAGGTGATGTAGCAGCTGCCATTTTTGTGTGTTCCTCTCTCCTCATAGCTGAAACAATGGCTTCAAAATAAGAGAAATACACCAACACATATTTGCTCAATGATGTCATGCTTTTTTTATGTTTATTTTTTCACATGATGTGAGATTCCTTTCGCCCGCTTCCCGGATAGGCGAACGAAAACAGAGCTTCGAACAACAACTCCCCTTCTTCCTCGACACGTTTCATTTCGGACTTCCAGTCCGTGACGTAATAGCCTGACACGTTGTTCTAGGTCTAATTTTTAACTTCAAATGGAATTTTCCATTCCTCTGCTTAATTTAACCTAACTTAAAAAATACAATTGTTAACACAACTTATATTCCGTTATGATAAGATTAAAATAAGACGGTATTTCCATTCATTAAGATTTCAGCCGAACCTGATGGAGCAATTTGTTCACAGAACTACAATGGCACCATGCAAAAGCTTTTCAATAAAAAAAGGAAATAGCGAAATGATAACATTATTTTTGTTTACTAACTGTGTATGCTAGAAATGTTAGATTAGCCATCATAAGTAAGTTGAAATATAACCTCCTCTGTTTGTGGAGGTGTAGTGTAGTATCTGTTCTGTTGCTATGAACATATTTTATCAGGCAAAACCTCCTATTTTGGGGGAGTTGTGTCATATATGTTTGTTTGTTCATCATGATACCATTGGCGACACCTGGTAGAACAGCCCTATGTCAGACTTAGCAACAAGTGCACGCATAAGGGATGAATATCGCCGACCTTTAAAGTGTAACTGTCGATCGGATAATTATTTAGTGAAAAAATAAATAAGAAATCAAGTACAGTTTTCAAAAAGGTCAAAGGTCAAATATCACATGATGAAAGAAACGTGAAAGAAAACTACGCTCGGATGCCAAAGATTTGGAAAAAAGTTAACCACACAGAACCTTTTTAATGACGAATTTCTAGCTGCAAATTACGACGTTTTTCAGAGAGCTCTTTGTATGAAAAAATAAAACACTGTTCAGTAAGAACGAATTTCCAGCTGTAAATTACAGATATTTTTAGAGTAACACACACACATACACACACACACACACACACACACACACACACACATATATATATATATATATATATATATATATATATATATATATATATCAATTTATTTAAGTAAACATTATGAAATAACACGGAGTGTTTTTGTTGCTTGATAAGACTTTTTTTATTTCTTCAATTTTCCGAATGGTTCATTTAGCGTTTCAGTCAAATTGATGTATGTAAGTTCCGTTTTCTTTCCTTTCTCGCGAGTACTTTCGATTTGATTCGTCAAATAATCTTCAGGCGGTGTTAGTCTTCGTGTCTTTAAAAATATGTCTTTACTGTTGAGTTTTATTATTATTATTATTATTATTATTATTATTATTATTATTATTATTATTATTATTATTATTATTATTATTATTATTATTATTATTATTATTATTATTATTATTATTATTATTATTATTATTATTATTATTATTATTATTATTATTATTATTATTATCATCATAACGGCTAGTAATTTCCAACTTAAAAATAGCATCTATAATATTAAAATGTTATATGAGAGTGTGATTACGTTCCAAGAGCGTGTATAATTCAAAAGTGTGATTGCTTAACCGCTACGAATTTGATTACGTTATAAGCAGGTTCAAGATTCAAACGTATAATTTCCATGTAATTGGTTATTTAATAATGTTTGGGTAAATGAAAATATGCTGCCTAAAGACGCAATATATATATATATATATATATATATATATATATATATATATATATATATATATATATATATATATATATATATATATATGAAAATATCTGTAATTTTCAGCTGGAAATTCGTTACTACGTATTTGTCTTTCACTTAATATCTCTTATTTCTACCGTAGCAGCAGCATCTTCAATTAATTAAGATTCTTGTAAAAAAATTTAATCTGAAATTCCACAATAAGATGTATTTCTCCGATATATATATATATATATATATATATATATATATATATATATATATAAATAAATAAAGTGGAGAACTAAAAGCGAACTTTTAGGAAAGGTAAAACCTATTGTGAAAAGTATACAGCTCAATATACCGGATAAGGAAAAAATTAATTAATATAATAAATTGCTTTTTTGCGGAATATACCTTGCATTGAGCAACTGAATTGAAAAAAGATCTGCCTCTGTCGCTTTTCTAATTCCTTTTCATCTCTCTATCTATCTGTCTATCCATCTATTAATCTATATATATATATATATATATATATATATATATATATATATATATATATATATATATATATATATATATATATATATTTCTTTGAAAAGTAACGTCGGAGTCATAATCGATCAGACAAATGTCACACTAAAGAGGCAAAACAAGAGAAAATATTTTCTTATTCTTTGCTATGTTTAATCGAATGACCTAATGAGACTAAAATCTAAAATTATGAAGGGAAACAAAATTAAATAAGAATACAATACGGCTAAAATTTTAATTCGAGGTACCTTTCGGCCAACACATTTTCAAAAGTCTAAGTCGCCGGGAAACGATTAAAATGAATGAATGGCATACGTTCAGTAACTCTTAATGAGTGAGAGTAAGAAAAATACGATGTGGGGGAAACGAAGGGACCAATAGAAATAGTCCGAATTATGTTGATGGTGTAAAAAAAATAATAGACAGTCGAACCTATTGAGTCGGTGAGGTCTTCAACAGGCAGGATATGATACCTAATACAGCAGAGTCGGACTGGCGCATTTTTGGTTGGGGAAAGGTAGTTAAAACACTTATATTAGATTCTGCTTTTCCCCATTCGGTGAACATTGGCAGCCCCCATTCCCATTCAAGAGTGGATTTTTTTCCGAGACAAAGTTCGGCGGTGAATCGAGTCGCACCAGTTCAGATGCGGGACCACTCTCTTGAACGAGATCGACAGATTCCCTTACGAGTGGGTAACCATTTGCATGAAATGAGCAGACTCTTTTACGACGCTGAAAGAACTTCGACACTGAGTAGTTCATTCAATTTCAGATTCAGATTCGGATTCATACATCAAGCCCTCATCGAGATCGACAGACGCTTTGATGAGACGGCGTCCTCGCGGCGTCCACAGTGCAACTTTTCTCCATCCAGAGACTGCATTTTTTTTTACCAGACCCGGTTGGGTGGGTCGCTGAAAGAGCAATTTTAGCATACCTTTCCCCTTCTGACTGCTGCCTTAGCTCCTTTCAGGGTACATCCGGGAGGAAGATTTTTGGTATACTTTTTAATATTTCAACTATTTTCTATTTTTTCCCACCAACAATGGAAAAGGCAAAACGATTTCTGCAAAAATAAAATAATGCGGAAGCAGACAATATGACAACGGAGGGGAAAAAATAGGCATTTTTTTCTTCTTTTTTTTTTTTAGAGCTCTCTAAACAAATCCAACTGATGCGAAAACTCTTTCTGCCTACATAGCGAAAGTTTCCACACGGTTATGCTAACCGCCCTCAACACATTAAGATGGGGTTTGGAGTGAGCCTTATGAACTTTACGATCGCCCAGATGTGCCCTGTAAACGCCCGGATGTCCTCTGTAAGCATCCGGATGCGTCCATTGATACATTTGTTTTCCACAACGGTGACTTACGAAAACACGCAGGAATATGTTGAACGATTGGATGCCAGTGTTGCCGACTTGCTAGATGGCGTTTGCAATTTAATTCATTGTTCCATTTTCAGACAATGCGTGGTGAGCACATCGGTACGCACTCTGACTACTAAGTCAAATATCACTTTCACACCGGGGTTCGAACAGTGTAAACGACAGGTACTGTCTCCTCCTACACTGATGATTACACGTTTTGCATGAAACCCATCGGTTCATTTGAAAATATTATTTTAAAATAATTATTTACACACACACACACACACATATATATATATTGAATAATTTATTTGTAAACTATGTTACATATTTCAGAATCGTACTTCAGTTTCATCCAGATTGGTTGAGTTTTTACATTTTAAAAAGTCTATACCCAAGAGACTGCGATCGAGTACTTTATTGATTTATTTTCAATATAAAGTGATACACACACACACACACACACACACATATATATATATATATATATATATATATATATATATATATATATAAAAGTTCGGTATGTGTATATATTTATTTATTTATATGTACAGGATTGACCCATAAACTAATTAACCGATCATGTTACATTTCGGAACACAGCTGCTAGGTGTAAGGGGTTCAAATGTGTTCGATATATTTAGTTTAATTTAGTTTTAATGCAAAGGGGGTAATTTTGTTAAATTTTAACAATAGGCATTAGACACTAGTTAATAAAGTGAAAGAAAGCAGATGTAAGAAGGATTTTATGTTATTCATTTTATATTGTTGCAGACTTCCTCCACACACACACACACACACACACACACACACACACACACACACACACACACACACACATATATATATATATATATATATATATAGTCAAGAGAAAAAAATATTTATATATACATCAACGTTTCGACTTTATTACAAGAATTCTTTAAAATGATTGATGTTTCCTTTATATCAATCATCTGGATGAAGTCTTGAAATTAAGACGAAACGTTGATGAATATATAAATAATGATACTACCATTATTTATTCTACGTTGATTTAATTCGAAATTTCATAAACTTTGATATATCTGTTAAAACATTCTCCATGCATAACTAAAAAATAATAACTCTCTTTACCTATAATATCTTTATAGATAATATAGAAGTAAAGAGACATATTATTTTGTCATCTAATTTACATACGTATTTCTGGTGTGTACGAACACACTCTGTAAATCAGCTTAATAAAGAATGTCAGTCTTTCTCTTAATGCTCAAAGATACATGTAAAACTGCGAGAGGGTGGTTAATCAACGTAAAATGAGAGAGGACGAGAACAATACATGGATAACTAAGTGATGAGTGAGTTGTTCAGTTAATTGCAATTTACGGCTGATTAGAATAATTAAGTTAGATTCATTTCAAACATAAATCGATCCCAAAACAAAGGACTATTTTAGAATGTTTTTTTTTCTCATTAAGGTATATAGACAAATGCCTTAGGGTAACAAACGTTTATTAACTCACATTTAGTATAATACTAGATAAAATATTTCTCTTAATCATATCAACTTATTTATTGAATGTCGGTTGTATATATAATATTGAAGTCAAATAATTTGCAGTTGACAAGGTGTTTATTCTTGTATACATTTTAGTATAAGAATAGTTTTTTTTTCTGTATACGTGTCCCAACAGGACAGTACATTTTCGAGATTCAGATAATTGCAAAATGCCTAATCAATTAAGCTTACACATGGACGAACTGATGCGTGACGCCATCACACAAAAAAGGCTGTCGCTTTCATCTGTTTATAAAAAGTAGAAGAGCTGACGGTGGATCAATATGTCTGCATGAGAGCAAAACACGTGATTTTCTCACGGGGTGAATGGTTTTCAGGATACGCCTTGATAGTATATAAGGAAAAGAAGCTGCCAGACAACCTGTTTAAATCATTAGCGTTTTTCTCTGTTCAGAGCGTTGGTGATAACACTGACGAGAGAAAATGTTGTCATATGTGCCGTAAAAGTCCCCCGACACAAAATGTAGACTGATGCTTCGATGATTGCATGAACCCGACCGCTTGCTCTGTTTTTTAAAAACATCCGCAATACTTTAGTGTTGACGCATATAATTCGGGTACATTGGTAAGTGGTCGGTTCTCTCAGCAAAGACAAAACAAGAAAAACTAGCCGGGAACAATAACAAATATTTATTGGAACACAGGTGTGTAACAATAAAAACGGAGAGTTATGTTGCTGTTGTTGAGGAGAAAAGACTAATTGAGTAATTTGACTGGTGATATTGTTATGGTTATTCCATAATTATTTATTTTGATTCAATTAACCAATTAATATTGCACCATCACACTTCTCATCGTGGCACAAATAAACTCCTATGCAACATTTTACTTTTTCTCCATTTGTACAGAAATAAATCGAACCACTTTTATACATACGGCGTACGTTTACGAAAATATATATTTGAAAATTCAGTAACTAAACATTACAGGAAGGAGGGGGTCTAAATTTTTATTACTGAATTTTACAAAATATATCGACTAAATACCCAAGTTTCAGAATATTTCAAACATTATTTCTAAAACCACATATGTTTAATGTTTAGACGTGCATCCGTTTGCCATGTTAATTTGTTGCATGACCTTGAGACAATCCACCCCTCCTTAGACGATAACACCGGATATAGCTGTGTCAGAGAATGCAGTTAAAATGTGATATGCATGAAAGTCCGTGATCCCGAAAGCGAGAGAAATAACCCAATCACAGGACGTTGTGTATGTGGGGGAGGGGTGAACTGTTTTTTTAACAAGTCAGTAAAGGAACGGTTTTTCGTTAGAGATTGCACGAGATGTAAAAAGTGTGAGGTCTTAAAAGTCGCCAATTATTTACCCCCTTCTCTCTCTCTCTCTCTCTCTCTCTCTATATATATATATATATATATATATATATATATATATATATATATTCTCTACCCGAAGCATGTATCTTGAAATAAATAAAGAACTATATATATTTTGATTACACGTGGTTTTGTATTAAATCATTGGCAAATCTCAACCAGACAAAGTCACAAGCAGATCAACGTAAGGAGTAAAAGATTCGTGTTCGTATCCCCACTGCAATTTGCATTCTCCAAGTAATCCTTGACATTATCACCGAACAAATTTAGGCTGAATAAGAAAATCATTTGACAATTTACAAAGCGGTGTTCCTTCCTTTACACACGGTGTTCCTTCCTTTACACACGGTGTTACTTCCTTTACACACGGTGTTACTTCCTTTACACACGGTGTTCCTTCCTTTACACACGGTGTTACTTCCTTTACACACGGTGTTCCTTCCTTTACACACGGTGTTACTTCCTTTACACACGGTGTTCCTTCCTTTACACACGGTGTTCCTTCCTTTACACACGGTGTTACTTCCTTTACACACGGTGTTACTTCCTTTACACGCTAACTTTTACTATTGTAAGTATTTATTCTTTTGCTTAACCTCTTCTATTTATAAACCATACGATCCATATCAAATTAATGTGACATTTAACGTGACGTTTTAAAAAATAAGTTTCTCTGCTGTTTATAACGTGTGGAGATGTTTCTGTTCGTTGCTTTTCTGTTGAAGACAATTATGGTGCAGCCGTTTCTTGGACGCTATCCAGGATCGATCCTGCGTCTTACAGGCGCCATTGTGGTACTATTGTGGTCCGGGGGGTCCCTCCGCGTCGTATTCTGCTTAACTCGATACTCGATAGTCTCATGCAACGAAGATCGCATGCGTTCCGACCAACTGCTCTATTAACCGTTTCGTCCCCACGTTGTGTTGAGGATATTCGGAAGTTGTAATTTTTCTGCATCTATGTCCGAACTAGAGGGTAAGCCAGTCGCTTTAGATTTTAATTATACTACGATGATTTGGTGATTTATTGATATTATTCTGAAGAATAACAAACTCAATATAAAGAGATTTATAACGGAAGGTTGTGTCCTATTTACTTGCCTTCCCACGAGGGCAGAGTGAAACACGAGATCGGGTTTTAATGTGGGGAAAAATCCAGCTCCCCCCATAAAAAAAAAGAGTACTTGGGATTGGGACAAATCAAAAATTGCCCTAGTCTATATAGATTTCTCCTTCGCTGACCTAGAACAGAAACAGATACTATACTTTAATTATTTGGTTAAAACTGGGTCGTTTCGAATTTATATTGTGCATCAGCATCAAATAAATAAAAGGATTAGTATGCCGTAAAACAACATAACCAAACCAAACGAAGATGATCACACTCCTCCCCCTCTTCATCCTACTCATTTTACTACTACTACTACTACTACTACTACTACTAATAATAATAATAATAATTATAATAATAATTATAATAATAACTATTATTATTATTATTACAACAACTTATAAGTTCATAAAATATCGGTTAGAATTGCACTAAATTTGATATAAAACACCCTTGTAATTTTTTACGTAATACAATTTAAAAAATTAATTCAAGCTCCAATCGCCCTCTGCTGGAGCTAGATTCAAACACGCCAATTTGAGCGGCTTAAAAAGCTGGTTAATATTAAAATAAATAAAATTCGTATACATCAGAATGGTACACCTTTTTGATCGACTTGATTCTGTTGGCGGCATTCTTGCAGGACTTTATTATTATCTACATATACGTTTCATCTTTTAGTTTCATTAGTGTAGAGATACCCAAGTCGGTCGCATGATTCGAACCCCGACGCTTTAACCGCTGAGGCCGGCGTGAATAGTCATTCGATGTAGTGCGAAATAAACTTACTTATTTCAGCAAGCGAACATTTTTATAAGCAGCAGTCAGAGAGTGTTATACGTTGCATATATATATATATATATATATATATATATATATATATATATATATATATATATATATATATATATACACATATATATATACATATATATATATATGTATATATAAATATATATATATATATATATATATATATATATATATATATATAAATATATAAGTGGGAACAAGCATATTTCAGAGATGATCTTTTTATTTTTCAGGAAAGATATTCATTTTGTACGCACACACACACACACGCACACATACATACATACATACATACACACACACATACAGACACACACACACACACATATATATATATATATATATATATATATATATATATATATATATATGCAAACATTGTTAAAATAACAGAATTCGTATGTTTAATTATACTTTTTTTCAATTTGTCTAATGGTCTATTTTTTTTTATTAAAATAATAAAATAAATAAATAAATGTTTCATAGATATCACGCGCACGTGAAAAACGTTTTCGCATCTTTCTTTGAACACGATCATTAATTTGCAGTCTAAGAATTCAATACAACAAAAGTATGTGTACGATCGTTTCTAAGACGCTATATTTTTCTTTATTTATATCGTATTTCTTCATCAGCACAAGTTGTAAACACCAATTTAAAAGCATACAGACAGCATCAAGACTTTAGAGTTCAATCCCACCAATTATACAGCAAAATGAGAACAAATATGGAATTAGCGGTATGGATACATCAAATTCGTACTTACTGGGTAGAAATAACAATATATGGGGATGTACAGCTGGACTCAGAGTAGAATAAACGGATGTAATATAACATGCAAGTAGAAAACACATTACAAATAAAAGGAAAGTATTTATTTTCTTTAAAAAAAAAAAAATAAAATCCATTATAATTGAAATGTTCTCTCACTGGAGAATCATGCGTATAGACAATCATACAATGTGAAAAACGCTAATACAGTTAAAATGACCTATGATAAGTGGTAGAGTAATTGGTTATTTTAGCTTTAGTAAGTAGTCCTATTTGAAACTATTTCTAATAGATTAGAAATTTTAGAAAAAGAAAATTTTAAAAGTTATTAAAGGGTAAAGTAGTTTGGAATATTTATATATATATATAGGGTTTATTTAGATTTGGACTCAAAACTTTAAAAAATGTAATTAAGATTTACAGTAAAATTTTAAAGGACGATTGGAATTTAAAACTTAGACATCCGAAACAGTTTGCATATCTATTGATACTCTAGATAAAGGAAGGACCAGTGAACCAGTGATACCCAATAATATGTTTACCATGTCTGGATATCACTTACACAAGAAACTACCTTGTGTCTTTTATATATATATATATATATATATATATATATATAATACTATACAGGTTGACGGTTTTACATAAATAAGAATGTGTTAGATTATTGATGGAAGAACGGATTCATTTGATACCTTCATCCCGGCCTGAGGCACTTTCCTGTCTAGCCAATTGACTATGCTTATCATTGAGATTAAGCTTACTCCTAGTAGTTGCCAGATCATAACTAAGTGGTTACAAGCGCCGACTGTCGTCTAGATGGTCCATTTTCGATCCCGGCTTGAAGTGCTTGCTTGTTTAGTCACACTGAAGAGCTGTGATATAGCGAAACAGTCTGTTTGAGTATGACTATATTTTTTTTTTTCTTACTATATAATATTATCACATTATTAAATAATTCTTATGTCTAACTAATAAATCACCAACTTTCAAGCAAAATTCGACTTTATTAATCAACGTAGTTTCTATTTAGGATGATATACTGATTCTAACGATTGTCTAACAATTCGATCCCTTTTTTGTAGAACGATTTGTCTTTGGGATCAATATACGGCTAGGTTTCCGATATCATTTCTATATTGGTCCCAAAGAACCTCTCTTGTAGCAATTATTTGAGGTCTGAAAACAGCGAGTAATCGCTGGGGCAGATCTGGAGAATAGGGTTAATACGGAAGAAATTTGAAGTGAAATTCATGTAGTTTTGTCATCATTGCGATCGACTTGTGACACATTGTCTTGGTGAAAGAGCGTGTTTTTCTTCTTCATTTGTTGCACCAATAATGTTGTATAGAATTCCCTATTAATAGTTCTTCTTTTCTTCAGGTAAACGTAGAACAAAATATTTTGAGAATCCCAAAATACGGACGCCAAAACGTTACCAGCTGATGTTTTGGACGGCTTTCACCAGCTGCTGTCCTCTCGGCTGACTGCTAATTTATCATTGTTACATATTGATGCAAAAACTTCTCTTTGTTACGTTGTAACAGTTTTAAACTACGCTTTTATCGTCGACGCTGATGATTTGATCGACTGTGAGCATCCGCGGCACCCACTTTGAACACAGCTTTCTCATTGACAAATATTCCGGCAAAATGGCAAATACACTGTCTTTTGATATCTTCAACGAATTTGTGGACTATTGATATTTTCCGGGACGCATTTGAGTGACTTGAATGTTCAGTATCATTTGTGTCTGTTGCACAGCGTATAAAGTCAGCATAGAAACTCTTAATCGTTGTTTTCGGCGAAGCAGATTCGGAATAACACTTATGAAGCTGTTGCTATGCTTAAACAGCATTTTTCCTATAAAAAAAATCAATGCTTTATCAACACACGGAATTCAAATTTTTCCATTGTTTTTTTAAATAGGCAACATTAGCTTCACGTTAATAACTGTAATTTGTAAAGTAATCATCGAATTAGGCTAACATTTTGACACATGCAATTTAAAAGTTAGTACTTTATAAAAATCATATAGATTTTTTTATTAGTGGCGCCATCTATACGTCAAGCCCGGGACTTTTTTTTAGTTATATGTTATAATATAGTGTGTATATATATATATCCAGTATTTACTTTAACAGTATTAAATAAGTGAGTTAAGCTTAATAGTAGTCTGAAAATATATTTCTGACAAGTGAGCTACACAGGAACGTTCATGTTTCATTCCTGCAGGAAATCATCAGATGAATTTAGCCTGATGATCTTCTGCGGGAATAAAACGTGAACGTTTCTGTGTAGCTTGCTTCTCATAGACATATTTTCATACTATATATACACACATACATATATAGTGAAGATAGTACTATCTGTCATGTAGGACAGAAAAACAAAACAAAAACAACAATGTAGACATAGACACAACATACCACTAAATAGATTACAAAAGTGGTTAAAAAGGGGGGAAATAAAAAATATATAAAAGTATACAAAATATTTTCAGAGTTTTCTGTAGTATTAATTAGAGTAGTGAGGCCTCGTGAGTTTACTACCAGAGCGACTGTTTCGAGGATTTAAAGACAATACAGTCAACATGGAATATATATACCGATTTTAGGAAATATATATATCAATTTCTTAAAATCAGATTCGAGCCGAATCAAGATAGCAGATGTTTTTCACAGTAAAGTGATCAATATCAGCATTTGATAACAATAACAAATAATGCATTTGTTTTATTTTACACTTCATTTCAGTTTCATGGATCATCCAATGCCGACATACTTCCGTGCCCTATCACCTACCCAAACTTTGTTTACTTGAATCCCGTCCTGAATATGACCTTGAACAACATCTGATAGTAAAGCCTTTAATTTGGAAGCTTTTGGGAGTGTTGAATTACTTCTTAGTTCCGATTAATTGCGGGTCGATTCTTATCCAGAGTGGGTTTACGCGTCACGCTCCAATCTATGTTTTGACTAGAATCCATCATTTATAAACTATTAATTTCCAAATTGTACGTCTGCAAAAAAAAACTAATCAAGAATCATTCCTATATAAAACGGAAATGTTCATCATGAATGCATACTGAAATATATTATGAACTTGAAGCTTTATCAAAAGTGACCGGAACGGCATTCAATAACCCGAAAATGGTTTATATATCGTTAACCAATTTGATGAAAACAGGATGAAAGAAATCAACGTATAAAAAGAAGAACGGGTGGGGTGGGGGTGGGGGTGGGGGTAGGGAGAACGAGAAGAAGAAAATGACAAATAAAAATAAGAAAAAGAAAAGAAGATGTAGAAGAAGGATTTTTATTTATTTATTTATTTTTGTATTCATGGATAACCGCTTATCAAGAACTTGATTTTCCAAAACGGAAGGCTCGATAAGTATTTGTTTACATTAGACTTGAAGACGACCATGCTGTAGTCGGTTGAGAAGCAGCTTGTGGTGTCTTGTTTCACAAATGAGGTGTTCTGGGAAATCGATTTGGTTTGTGGAAGTTCCGTTTGGTACATATATATATATGTTTTTCATGGTAAACAACTGATGATCCCTTAAAATAGTGTTAGAAACTAACTAATATAATAACTGTAAAAAATAAATTGACTTACATGAGTGATTTTCCACTGGAAGACTTGAGACTATAAGTTTTTTTTTGTTTGTTTGTTTTTTTTTTTTTTTTTTTTTTTTATATAGTTTTAATGGTTGAGAAACTTCCGAGACTATATATATATATATATATATATATATATATATAGAGAGAGAGAGAGAGAGAGAGAGAAAGAGACGAACAGAGAGAGAGAGAGAGAGAGAGAGGGGGGGAATGGAAGTTATTTGCTGTGGTTGTAACCAGACTTGTTCTTATTATTGCAAAAAGGGAGAATACAAGAATTAAATGGGTCAAGAAGAAGGAAGAGGTAGAGAAAGAGGTGAAGAAAACTAACGTTACTGTTAAAAAGATGTCTGAAACGGAAGAGGAAAAGCAAGAAGGAAAAGAAGAAAAGAAGTATGGAAAGGGCTGAGAAAGACAAAAAAAGAAGCGGAAATAGAAAAAGAAGGACACACAAATGAAACCGAAAGAGTGGGAGGAGCAGAAGAAGAAAACGAAGAAGAAAACGAAGAAAAAGACGATAAAGTAGGAGGAGTATGAGAGGAAGAAGAAGTAAAAGACAATAATTACAGTGAAGAAGAAGGAGGAAAAGTAAAGAGGACGAAGAAGAAGAATAAGAAGGCAGGAAAGACAAAGAAATAAAATGGAAAAACGAGTAAGAAAAATAAAAATAAAAAAGAGGGAGGATGGAGAATTTACAGAAAAAAAGAGGAGAATAAATGAAGAATGAGAAATGGGAAAAGGAAGAGTGGAAAGAAGAAGAAGAAGAAGAAGAAGAAGAAGATGAAGAAAAATAATACAAATTTGGTTGGCTTGATTGATATTATTAAAACTGTTATCACCCTCTTTTTCTATTTGTTTAGCTTTTTCGTATAAAATTAGTAAACACCATCCTTTTGCAGATTGACGTATTTGAGCGCATCCCGTGACGGATTTAATTCAATGGCTATTTAGGTCAGGGTCTTGTGTTAGGAAAATAACTGTCAGCATGCCAGACACTAAATGCAATGTTTTATGACGCGGAACAATTTCAATAGAAACTTACAACCATAAAGAAAATAGAAAAAAGAAATATGTCGACAAAATCGAGAAAAATGCAAACAAACAAATAAATAAAAGATAAATAATAAATGATATATGTAGGAAAAACAAAAATGAAATATGAAACAAAATAAAATCACCACCAAGTATAGGAAAAGCAAAAAAGACAAACTTTTAAAATTTTTTATGGTAGCGATGACAGCAGAGGTACGCCGCCAACTGGTCAGAGAGATTCGGTTAAGAAACCATTAAACCTTATACCGCCATTCGGCTTCAACATGGCGGCCCTTCGACCAAGGCCGTGAAGGAATACAGTCGCTGTTGGACAAGGAACACATTTATTTTGTACAAATTCTTTTGGTAACAATGAATACAAGCTTAAAAGCCAACGTAGACGTCAGTTTTTAACCGTGTTAGTATGTATGTATATTTATATATATATATATATATATATATATATATATATTTATATTTTAAAATTCTTTTGAAACAATGAATGCAAGCTTAAAAGACCACCAAGACGCCAGCCTTTAACCTAGTTAGTATATATATATATATATATATATATATATATATATATATATATATATATATATATATATATATATATATATTGTGGTACATAAGAGACAACTCATGTCTAGATATCCTTTGGTAGATCTTTTCAATAGTCCGAATCAGCATCTTAGTTTCGGAGGGGAATTGGTTGATGAATTTGCCATAGTTTAGATTTGTCTCCCAAATACTTTCAGACCCATCCGGGTCCGTCTTCAGGGGAATGAGGTTAATCAACTACTAAGATCCTGATTCAGACTATTGAAAGGATGTACCAAAGGATATATAGACATGAGTTGTCTCTTATATTCAACAACACTTGCCTGCAAGAGAAGATGCTGCCTATATATATATATATATATATATATATATATATATATATATATATATATATATATATATATATATATAAGCGATAAATGAAAAACACTTTCGCATTTATTAATTTATATATATATATATATATATATATATATATATATATATATAATGAAAACGGGTTACTGTTATTTCAATCAAGAATACAACACACAAACTTGATATTCTGTATATATAGTGCAGATAAACGGTCAAGAAAGTACTCTTTGACTGGCTAATTAGCATAACCTAATTAAAAAGTTCATAATTAATTTACATTTAGTATTATTAATTTAGAAAGGCATTTTCTTATGTCTGTGGTCTATATGCAATAGTTTCGTCCATATTAACAGCAATAACTTAAAGTTATTTAATAAATAAATCGGAAAAAATTACTAAACCACCTTAAGTTTAAATAACCAGCGCTGTATATGACCTTACCGAAGGTCGTAGCTCGCCACGAGCAAAGCATAAGCGAGAATGGGGAGTGTGACTGTCTCGTTCGCTTTAAGTATTTATTGTAACGTTTAACAACAAACTTATTGTGTAATGTGTACAGAGACCTTATCATTATTCTGACTGACAAATTAAAACAATAGTTTAGTAGCACTGTGATCCGTACCAATTACGAAAAAAAAACTTGATTCGTACTTTGGTATGATTGTAGATTAACATCTTCCACGAAATTACCCCCTATCCATCCGAAAAGTATTCTACCTGTTTTAGGCGATAACGTGTGAACACCCTGAAAAACTTCACGGAAAGATGAAAAAAAAGTATTATTTTAGAATTTGATATGGGGGAAATTTTTTGTTTATAAATTTAATGTAAAATGATCGTTATTTTGGGAGACAGTTTTAGACCAGTTAACTAAATTCTATTTTTCTATGGGAGTTGAATCCACTGCGTTTTTTTCTGGGGGTGTAGCTACTTTTTTAGGCAATTACATGTCGATTTATGACCTTTCCAATCAGACTTTGGGTTACTAGTAAACACATTTGGTAAGTTCCCTAGAAAGATAAAATTGCCCGGAAATTGGGAACACAGTACGTTAGATATACACCTGATCCCCTACTCAATTCCAAATTATTTTCTTTATATCCGTTTTCCACGATGATAACACGCAATCGCCTAAAAAAGCAGAATATCATTTTTTCGAATTGGAAAATATCTGCAAATTTACCTATATTTAATTTTTTAAAAGTAGAAGAATCTCATTTCTTAGGGGTGTGTAATTTAGCTGAGTGTGTTAATCTACACATTTACCAAAGTTTGTTGTTAACATTTTGGAATTCTCTGAGTAAAAATGTTTTTTTAATTAATGGCTTCCCACCCCAATTCATTGCTGCCCGAAGGGAGGGTAGGTTTTCTTAGTATATATATATATATATATATATATATATATATATATATATATATATATATATGTGTGTGTGTGTGTGTGCGTGTGTGCTTGTGTGTATTATGTGTGTATTTAGACAGCATTTTCTCATTTATGCAAACATTGTTAAAAATAACAGAATTTGTCTGTTTAATTATACCTATTTTATTTTTTCAATTTATTCCTATCAAAATAAAAAAAGTAATAAATGTCCCATAGATATCACGAACTTTTTCGATTCTTCGTCGAATCATCGTCAGGTGTCAAAAGCACATGAACAAAAAGCTGGAGAAAGAAGAGAATATTAAGAAAAGTCAGCGATAGAAACGCGCAGAGAACGTTTTCGCATTGTTCCGGGAAATGCGTTGACAATTTAAATTCAGCGACGCCGGAGTGCCATCACAGAATAAAATCGCATTACTTTAAGCATTTTAAAATGTTGCAACTAGTTTCATAATGATGTTATTAATTGTAGGTTGTTGTGTTTTTATGCAGATAGCTTCCAGTATTTTGAATATTTTAAATTGGTTTCGGAATGTATTATTTTAGTCTTATTAACTATTAGCTGTCTTAAATTAGAGGGAGGGCAGTTATGTTTTTGTAGATGTTGGTAAATTGAGCTAGAGTTTACAAGATGCATGATGAGGCGGCGGTATAGGGTAGTGGTTGTACAATCAATATAGCAATAATCTTTATTATTATTATTATTATTATTATTATTATTATGGGAGTTACAGTCTCCCAAATGGCATTTAAACTTATATATAGCATTGGTTCCTTCTAGTGGTTTGGGGGTTGGGGAAGATTTTAAGTTTTTAGGTTCTTATAGTAAATAATGAGCTTTATTTTATTATCAGTGTAAATTGGAGATATATATGTGTACAATATTTTCCATGGCCTTTTCTTCTAATCTGAAGTTTGGTTGCATTTGATTTCAATAGTATTTATTAATATATTTTTAATTGTGATGTTGGATATTATTATTTGTAGTGGTGTCTTTAAAGTTTCAAATCATTAATTTTATTTTTTCATCGACGATATAATTAGGGAATTCGTTATAAATAAGCACTTGTTTTATATTTTTTAATCTAATGAATAGTACTTTTTATAGAGGAGGATATTAATTTGACACGGTTTAATAGATATTTAACAATAGCTATTTTGAAGCGATAGGGTTACTCGCTCTTGAAATTTACAGGACTAGAATTTTAGGTGGTTGTTTTTTATGCGTAGAAGTGTTAAATGTATTCTTAAAGGCGTCAATGAGAATATCTAGGAATGGGATTTTATAATTTACTTTCAGTTCTATAGTGAATTTAAGAACAGAGTTTTCTAGGAAAACGGATTGGAGTTTGTGTATTTGTTCATTATTCTCAACTTAAATAAGACTATCAGATACATATCCCCAATTGGACATAATAATAAAATTAGACTCATTATTTAGTATTAGAAATTTAAAACCAAAAATATTGTAGTAAAAAACAACTCTTCCCAAACCTCAAAACAGCTAGAAAGAACCAATGTTATATATAAGTTTACATACTCTTGAATTTTGTCTAATTGTGGATTATATTAAGTGTTATTTAGTTTCATGCAAAAGAGTAGAAAATGTGTGGAAACACTTCGTGAATATATATATATATATATATATATATATATATATTTCATTAATTCGACAAAATCTCGCGTCAAATTGTCTGGTTTCTTAATTTTTAAAGTTTATTATTTCAACGGCGTTTCTAACAGTAGTATCAGCCCTCATTATATATATATATATATATATATATATGATATTTTTTTAATCACACAGACATGTACAAAATCTGCGACACTGGCATGTCGATGTTATCTATAAACAGTAACTATAAACTGAGGTCTCATCAGGCAGAGTTAGAATCCGATCTTAACCTCAGATCATATTTGGAGATATTTGGTTCCTTCCAAATATGATCTGAGGTTAAGATCGGATTCTAACTCTTCCTGATGAGATCTCAGTTTATAGTAACTGTTGATCGATAACATCGACATGCCAGTGTCGCAGATTCTGTACATGTCAGTGTAAATAAAAAAATTATCATATATAAAGCTCTATTTTTATATTGAGCACTTTTTATAAACCCGGTTAAAATTCTCTGGATTACCACCCTGTGGGTATTTTTACCTGGATTATTACCATTATATATATATATATATATATATATATATATATATATATATATATATATATATATATATATATATTTATTTATTTATATATATATATATATTTATATATATATATATTTATTTTTTTATATATATATATATATATATATATATATTTACTAACAGAATAAATGAATAAATGTCGTTTGTTTACGTTCCAATATATTTCAGTTTTTATGCACTTAAACGATTATTTCTCTGTCGTGATCCCAGATGGAAGCAGGGGAAATTTTCAATGCTGTCTTTAGATTCCATGAAAACTCTTACCCTTAGCTGTTATATATATATATATATATATATATATATATATATATATATATATATATATATATATATATATATATATATGTGTGTGTGTGTAATAAGTTATACCAATATATTTATGGCAATTAAGCTACACAGAGGTGCTTGCGTTTCATCCCTCTAGAGAATCGTCAGTCAAAGTCTGTATAGCTTAATTGCCAGTAAATATATTTTCATAAATTACTACTTAGCTTTATATTAGTATTGAGCACTCTTGAATTTAATACTTAAAATCTATACACAATATATTATATTTTCTTATATTATATGTGTATACATCAATATATATATATATATATATATATATATATATATATAAATTTCATTTGAATCAAACGGAAAACAGTTTTCAGTGGAGGGGTTGTGCCCCCGGGGACCATCTTAAAGTAATATATTTCTTATATAGCCTATGACCCTCACTGAGAGATCAGTAGTTCACACAAAGATCAGGTGGACATATACACACATAGTTACTATTTATTTATATATATATATATATATATATATATATATATATATATATAAAGTTATCTATATGTTATTTTTAACTGAGTTTGCCCTAGACAAGTTTAATATTTCCATGTATATAGTAATCACTTAAATTAATAAATTGTTCTTAATACATTTTTACATATTTAGGGTGAGTAACGTGCGCACATTACTTTTTATAAACTTTATCATTAAGGGAGATGCCACCGAAACCGTACTATACCTTCAAAAGAAAGAAAAATATTGCAATTTAAAACTAATGGTATATGTATTGCTCAATTTGGGATTAGTATAATAGGCGTATTCATTCAAAAACATATATTAAAAAATCACAACACCTATAAATACATACAAATAAAAATATTAGCCACCAAAAGGGACTTATGCAATCTTAGAATTAAAAAATCTCTATTAATAAGAAAAGTAAATCCCAAAATAAACAACAGAGCGGAACTCAATTGCATATTTTTGGTATAACAGCGCACAACAGACACGGGTGCACACATGTAATAGCTAATGACAGCAAGTACCAAACAATATATTAGTGTGTGCATATGTGTCTGAACGTCAACGGACACGCATTGATGTCTCTCACTTGCACCTGGCGTCCGTGCAGTGCGCCAGAACTCAATACTGGGGCCCACCTATGTAAGATAAATAATACATGTATGTATGTATAAGCACATATATATGCATATATGTGTGTGTGTATGTAAATGTGTATACAACATAAAAATAAACAATGAATAAATCGAATAAACAATTACTAAACAGATAAAAATGGATACTTTAGAAAATTATGAGAAGTGTAAAGTAAAGAGAGAAAAATATTATTAAATATTTAGTAATATTGTTTTCAGGGGAGGCAGCTCTACATAACTTCGAGATCCTTAGATATGAGTTACACCCCCAGCATTTGACTTACATATTATATATACGTCCATGTTCTGACAATAATTAAATAAATAAATTGGAATTAAATCGAAACACAAAATAATGATAGAATCATAACTGATAAAATCTTACAACATTGTCGATATATATATATATATATATATATATATATATATATATATATATATATATATATATATATATGCCAGCTCACAATCTATTTTCTGCGAGAATAATTAACAATTTCTGCGGATGTAATGCAACATTTCTTATGAACTTCCGACTTCCGGTCAAAATACATCTCATTCGAGATTGCACATATTTTTTTCTTCTCTTTCTGAAGATGAGGTATACCTTGAAAATTCAAGGAGCTTAAAACACGTGTTGGTAAATAACATTTTTATAGAAAATTATTGAAATCTTTCAATATTGTCGTTTGTTCTATTTACCTCGCCTCATATCCACGGGTTTTCTACCAATCTGTATTATCATAGTCTTCAAACACAACTTCTTACATACTACGCACAACTCCAACAGTCTTTTCATATATATATATATATATATATATATATATACAATACGTAACCCTTCGTTAAAGAATAGAGTTACCACAGCTGTGAAAATATTAAATATAAGCGTCTGTATTTTATCTACTGTAGTAAGATTGTGCTTATAACGCAAGGATTTACACATTTGTGTGTTGTCAAAACAGTTAGGCTTCGACTTTTTAAGTACTCGCTTGTACTGTTACATTAAAGAGCTGTAAAACAGCAAAACTGTCTTTCTATTGATGACTATATATATATATATATATATATATATATATATATATATATATATATATATATATATATATATATATATATATATATGAGAAAGGAGGGATGAAGGTAATCTGACGTAATAGGAGATGAAAAAGGAAAAACCAAAAAGGATGTTTTTTATGTATACATCAACGTTTCGTCTTTATTTGTAAGACTTCTTCAGGATGATAATATAAAGAAAAATGTCATGCAAGTACGTGCACATATTGGGTTGACATGGTGGGTTGATGGGAAGAAAGTAGTAGCCATTACTGGAAGCAGTGGGACCGAGGTCCGGGCTAGGTAAGGCTGTAGTGTGAAATGAAATAAATGTGGTTGGTTCTTAGTGGAAAAAGTGGAGGGATTGGGGTGAGCAGGGATGATGTGGATGGTTGTAAGAGAGAAAGTGTGGAGGGGTAGGGGTGAGCGGGAAATAATGTGGATGGCGGTGAGTGAAGAAGTGGAGGGGTTGGGAAAGAGGAGGGGGAGTCTTTGACCAGCTGACTATGACCTCGGTCTCACTGCTTCCAGTAGTGGCTACTACTTTCTTCCCATCAACCCACCATGTCAACCCATATAGAAAACAGACATATGGAAATGTCTTAAAACGGAAAGCAGATACTGCATAGCCGGAAAGTAAATCAGTTATTTTCAGGATTCTTTGAAATCACAGCCTCTCGTATGCAGTTAGAAAAGAGATCCTATGAATAATGATAGAATTACAAAAAACAACAGTGGGAAATATAAAATATTTTTTCTTGATGCTGGCATCGTTTTTCCGTTATCCTTAATTGTATCGACACGTATTCTGCATCTCCGGAGGTTAACATTAATATGTTTATTTCCCCCTGGTTCATAAACATTTGGCAAGGCGGCCGGTCTCGACATCTTATATCCACACCACAACCGTCATCCAGTGGGTTGACTTCTTAGTAGCCATTATTTAAACATCTGGTTTTGTTGTACTCACTCTCCAGAGTAAACAGAGACAGCACTGAATAATACACGATCTTCGAAAATTATTCATCCATTTTTAAATTTTAATAAGATCTAAACTGTATTTCTAATAATATAAAAAACTTGTGTTTTACGCCTTGCCTTAACTTTACCTGAGTGTTGATGAGGTGAAATGGTCCGTTACGATGGCCTGCACGGACTTGATGCCTCCTGATCTTGTCTTGTAGGGTTACTTAAAAAATAAAGTTTCTAGAAGAAATTGATAATTAGTTATTTTTAAGGAAAGTTTGAAAATAACTACGGAAATTATGGAAAATGTGATGCAATCATTTGTGAATCGTTTATAGAAATTTGTGGCAAGTTAGGGGCATTCAGTTGAATTGCATACATTTTGATATATATTATTCATTGTATATAAGTTTTGTTATGATCAGAAATATAGATTTGATGTTATTAACATTTTAAAATAGATAATGACTGTTTGAAGACACTGTATATTGCCAATGTTTTTCTATGTTGGTTGGTAAGCTAGATATAAGGCAAGTGAGAAAACCTGCAAACTATATCGTTTCCTGGTTTGAGCAAGTCAGTCAGAGCATCCAGAAGGAAAAGTTACTTTGTTCAAGTTACCTGTTATGTAAGTTAACGCCTTTCTCAATCATTTCCATGCCTGGAAAGTTTTTCCAAGTCAAGTGCAACATTCTCGTGCTCGTTTTGAGTAAAGAAATTTAGTTAGGCTTTTAATTTTATTATTCATGCTATTTTTATATTTCTAAGGTTACTGAGTGAAGGGAGAGGTAAGAGATACAAAATTGCGATATTGATCGCACACGATCATGTGATAAGTTGGATGGGGTTGTTAGAATATACGTTGTTTTCATCCATAGCTCATATATCTAACATATATTCCAAACATATCCCTCATTAAAACGAAAGGCTAATACCAAAAGAATAGTTAACACATTTATTACAGTTGACAATTATGAAAGACAGCCAACGTACGCACCAACAAAATATATTAAATTCTTAGTCTATCTTTAAGATAAGAACATTGAATAACAGATGAAGTGCTTAGATTCTCCATTTTCTGGGAGCACCCCGGGAGACGTCTGACAGCGGTGGATACTGAATAGTTTCTAGTACCTTTTGGGAATAAATAAAGGAGACACACTGAGTGGTTCTTAGAACCGGTGCACGACTAGAATCATTTTCCTACAGGGTGATTTTGAAAAGTAGGCGAAGGAACTCAGCGAGAAGCACAAACTTTGCTGTTGGCAATGTATGACACCATCACCTCCTTGTGGCCATTTGAATGAGGAAATAAAAATTAAAAAGACTTAAAAACAAATTTATATTACTAATTCTATAGACCATAATTACCGGCCAGCTAGGTTGTGTCTTAATTTCGTATGATTTTATGGTGTTTTTTACAGAATGCCCCGGGAGGAGAGTATTTTCACCTGTCCACCTTAGGTCACGGGTCGTCTAGATACAAATAAGACATGTGAACGTGCCCATACCTAAGCGAACCTAGTAACGGCTCATCACCTTTACGAACGTTTCGATCTCTGAGGGTCAAGTATACAACTAAAACTCTGTGAATCTTATTATTATTTTTTTTAATAATAGGTCACCGCTTACCAAGGTGTGGAGACCACTCAAAGATAAGGGTTAAAAGATTGTCAATTGGTCGATGATCACCGCCAGAGAGGATTAGAAACAATGGATAGAACGGACAGAATATTACATAAGATGCGTTGATTATCCAGTAGGATGGCTCAACAAGTATTTGTTTACACTGGACTTTAAGACGACCATGTTGTAGTCGTTTGGGATGTTCAAGGAACTATATTTTATTCATAGAAGTTCCGTTCGAGTTTTGATAAAGAGAAAAAAAAGAGTTATTTGCTGTGGTTGTAGCTAGGCGAGATATGCTGTCAATATTTTACAGAATAGACCAAAGATTGGAGCTCATTCGCGCAACTACCATGAACATAACGATACAGTAGAGAGAGAGAGAGAGAGAGAGAGAGAGAGAGAGAGAGAGAGAGAGAGAGGCTACCAACGTGTCTTCTGTCTGAAAGAGGCTGTATGAACAAGAAGAGATCACCTCCACTAAATTGTACTGTGTATGGCAAGAAAGCGTGCCCCGAGCGACACCTTTACATATATGACAGCAGTACTCCATCTTAGGACGTACCTGTCTCTGAGGCAGGTATATTGCGTCAAGAGTTAGGTACTTTTTGGAGCAGTAGAATGATCCAACTATTTCCCCAGTGACCCTAGCAATAGATTGGTTGTAAGTCTTCCATTTCAGGGCTGGAATGAAAGTCAGTCCAAGGAGCTTATCATAGATGGGGGCTTCCGTAAGAGAAAACGCCATTCATTTCAACTGGAGTGAAATGAGGTCCTGAGCGTTAGACAAGCTTAGTTTTAGAGGCGTTTAAAGTAACAAGCCACATTTCTCCCATTGCACCACCATTGGTCGAAGTCGGAAGAGAGAGAGTGAGAAAGAGAGAGAGAGAGAGAGAAAGAGAAAGAGAGAGAGAAAGAAAAGAGAAAGAGAAAGAGAGAGAGAAAGAGAGAAAGCGTGTCAGAAAAATCTTGATCATCAATGCTCTTCGAAATGCTCTGTAATGGCATCTGCATAAATGTCAAATAATCTCAGAATATGATTTGGATGATTATTTATGAAGATCAGAATTGATCCTTGAGGCACACAGGAATTAATGCTATTTGCGTCGGACTTCTGTCCCTAAACAACCTTTATAGACCTATCGGAGAGAAAGTATATGGTGATTGAGAGGACATTTTCAGGTACTTCATAGTTAATAAGCTTTTGAAGCAAACCCTATTGAAGACCTTTTGCACATCAAAAGCTATCACTCTATAAATTAAGCCTCCGTCGTTCGACCTATTTATCGTGTGCGATATGAATCAGCACGGCAGCTGTTGATCGTGCAAGACGAAACTCATATTGCTTGTAACTGAGTAGATTGCTTTTACTGAGGTGGTTGACAACTTTTTGATTTATTACAGATTCAACTTACTATTTGCGCACAGAAGACTGACCGATCTGTACTGACATTCAAAAGACCGATCTCCAGTAGATTAATAAAGTCTTCCAGAGTGAAGGAAAGCATTTCTCCTTTAAGCAACTATTGAACAGCTTTCTAAGCGTAGGATCTATTTCGGGTTGCAGTTTCTTGAGTACTATGACAGGAATGTTGTCGGGATGAGTTGCCTTGTTGGCATCGAGGTTTTTATTCAGTTCCGCAACATCCCTGAAAGTTATTCAGATGTCGCCTAGAGTTTTTCCAGTCATAGGGAAAAATTCTAGGGGTATGTGGCCCAGATCGGAACGGGTGAAATTTCGTCGCAACTAGATTCTAAGGAGATCACCTCTGGTCCATTAATGATGGTTGGGAGAGAGGTCTTACATCTCTTCAGGGCCCTGTTTGTTTATGCGCTTGCACACTGGATGACGTCATAAATAATGACGTCCGTAAAGGGATGGCGATTAAAACAGAAGTAGAGGATAAGTGTGCACAGTGGATGACATCACAAAATTATGAAATTATACATAAAATAAGAGAAAGCGGTGGATAAGAACCCTTATCTAGACGATCCGTGACCCGAGGAATTTGCAGTAAAATAGGTACTGGATTTTAAAAGTTATCATTCTTTTCAAGAATATCTATAAATGTCACGATTCTTATGATGATATCACCATTCTTATGATGACGTCATCAATTTTACCAAAATTTGATCTGATGTTTGACTCCTGTTTAACTCAAAGCCGAGATATAATGAAGTTAAGAATCTCACTCCAACCTAGAGATATACCTGCTCGTTTTCAGTCTTTTTATCAAAAAACAATAGGCGTCCTATCCTAGAGATGATTGGGAAGGTTTTACTAACCTGCCTCTGTTTATATCTGTAAATATTCTTTCCCCTTTTTTATCCCATTGCACATTATCAAAATTGGAAATCAAATTTTGCAAATATTTTAATAATGTTAGCCTGAATAATACCCTCGAGATTCGTTCACGCGGGCCTGTCCACAAATCCATCTTTCGTCCCCCGTTCGAAGGAGGCTTTATTTATTTTCCTCTCCACGAGGGAAAAGTTAGACACAAGGTCAGGTTTTAATTTGGGAAATGCAGCTCCGCAAAAAAAGCAACTCTGGACCAAGTAAAAATAATCTGTATAGCTTCGTCCGTTCTCCCTCACGGGTGAGGACGCTTCAGGCGACAGGTAATAAAGGCCCCTTTCCGGAGGAAGTAGGAGATTGGCCTCCAAGTACTGAACAGATACTACATTGAAGGAATTACATCGTTACATCGTGACTTATGTTCTCCTAGTTTTCATGCTGAGATCAGTGTAGTATTTCCTTTTTTGAGGCAACTTTTATTTTGTGTCTAATCTAGTGTGTCTTTTTTTTTGAGGAGCTGGATATCTCCCAGATGAACAAACCGAATCTGTGTCTAACATGGCTCTGGTGGGAAGGCAAGTAAGTCGGCACTTGTGCTCTTATTTCAACCTTGAGTATCTTGCATTCTTAATTGCATGCTGAGAGACGTCCCTAGATGCACAATCATGGGCTTTGACTCTTTCTGTTAGTTTTTGTTTTAATGAGTAGGACTGATCAAAATTGAACATAACTGTCCTAGCTGAATCATGACGCTGGTAACTTCTAGACCGTAAATAACGAAGAAGCGTGTGTTAGAACCGAGGGTGTTGATACAATTCTAACGACAAAACTTTCATGAGGTTTAAAGTAAGCAAGTATTTTTTACCACGTGTATTAGTCCATCCTGGGTGGTCGGGAGAGACGGAGAGATCAAAGACTTCCACATTGACTGCACAGCTCTTACGATATTAAGTGACAGGCTGGATTTACATAAATAAATACGGCATTACGCATAGCGATATGTACGGCACGAAATGCATAGTCACGACGATACGTATATGTGCACACATGTGTGCACATGTGCGTGTGAAGAGTTCAAATGCAAAACGCGATAAACGTCATTTAACGAAATTGCTCAGCTATCACTACAAAAGGTGTTGAATTTAAAAACAATGCCGTGTCGTCATATTTTCACATACTGTCATGTCGACATGATTTTTGTTTGCTTTTAATTAATTAGTCAAAGTGTAGAATCGATATGTTGGTCCTTGTATTGGTTTAATTTCTGAATTAAACATAATTGGATTTACCGCGTGTTACATTCAAACTTTATATATATATATATATATATATATATATATATATATATAATATTTATAAATAAATATTAAATTATTTATACCTACAGACGCTAGCGTTTCAAGCTTATTGCTCTCATCAGTGCAGGGAAGTAACAATTTCAGACGGTCGGGAGGCGCGAACCCGGTACACAGAGTCAGCCATATCCACTCGGCCCACGGAAACTGTCACGTAATATAGGGAAATTAAGATCTATATGTACCTAGAAGCGGGCACAGATAGAAGACTAGTCGAGAGTGTTCGACGAACGTATTCGGAACTTTATATATATATATATATATATATATATATATATATATATATATATAATACAATATTTAAACAATTAAATAAGGCAATTACTCGCCATCCTGACGCTTTTAAGTCTAATGAAATTAATCAAAATAAATTGATAGAGAAAATTCAAAGCTAATTAAATAAAAATAATGTAGAATATGTATAAACGTATATATATAACACATATACTAATTATATTATATATATATATATATATATATATATAAATACATGTATATATATATATATAAATACATCTATATATATATATTAATTTTTAAATATTTTTAATATAAAAATAAAAATACATTAAACTATAAATTCACCGAAACAGTAGTGTAATGGATTCGTCCGAACACTTTAAAATACAGCAACATTTGTGTAATTAACGGATACATTCTATTAGACACAGACTAAGAAAACAGGTAAGGAGGACATTGTTTAATAACTATAAGTTAGCTAAACATTTATCTGTAACAAAACTTAGATCTAATATACGGAACGTTTATGTTTTTGTCTTTTAATGGAAGTGGGGTTTGATCAACTCTGCTGAGAAGCCATGAAATAAAATACTGTTTTGTTTTTAAATTCCCGAATCAGTTTTTCATGGTAAAAAACTGATGATCCCTTAAATAATGTTATAACTGGTGTAAATTCTTGGAAGCAAACTAATATAGTAACTACAAAATATAAATTTACTTACATGAGTGATTTTCTACTGAACTACTTGGGACTAAAATGTTTTGTTTTTTTCCGTATATAGTTTTAATAGTTGAGAAACTTCCGAGACATATATATATATATATAGTAAATTTTTATAGTTCTGATCAATTAAAGTAGAAATCACTGTTTACATTTTTTATGTGTAATGATTTGGAATTTCAGATTGTCCATGTCCTATTTTTCTGACTTTTTTCTGGGTTGCCTTTGGATTTGGCATTTTTCTGACTTTCTGATTAAAAGGGTTGTTTAAGTAAGCAGTAAGTGTGTAAAGCAGTAAGTATGTAAATATTTTTTCTTCCGAAATTGTTATTGAATCACAGAATCATAAAATTATGTATTTAATGCTTTTATTTATCTCACTCATCTCTCTCTCTCTCTCTCTCTCTCTCTCTCTCTCTCTATATATATATATATATATATATATATATATATATATATATATTAAAATTCCTATCGAAAATAATCGAACCTGAAAACTACATTGGCTCCCCACTAAACGTGAGTTGAGCTCTCTAAGGACTTTGGATACTAAATTGACTGGATTACTACATTACATCAAACCGAGAATGGGGAAATTTACACCTGCTTACTCTATGAAGAACATCCCCTATCCCAGCCTACACAGTTTCACTTTTTCACTAACCGAAAAAATTACAGATTTAATACATAGATTGAGGTGGAAAGCATATTTTACTTAAAATCGGAGACCGGAAGTGAAATTTATTTTTGTACTTTGATTTTACATATTTTTATACTCCGTTAATGCCACCACCCTAATTTATTAATTAACATAATCACCCCTTTCCATCCCTTCTATATTATAGAGACCAATCAGTAAATAGAATATCGTTGAAATTCTTTTTATTTTCTTCTTTTTATTTTTTTTATTTTATTCTTTATTTTTACTTTGTTTTAAAATTATTGTCACATATATAAAGCTGTTAAAATTCTTCCATTTGGGGTTGAAGTGTGGTTGGAAACACATCTGAGGAGACCTAGTTACGGTCGAAATAACTTATAATGTGTACAATCCGAATGTATATCTTATCTTTTTCAACATCATAACTTATTCATGCTCTGTTATAACGGACATAGAGCTCTTTGATTCGAATTCCTATCGAAAATAATCGAACCTGAAAACTATATATATATATATGAAAAATCTCTATCTTTATTCATATATATATATATATATATATATATATATATATATATATATATATATATATATATATATATATACATATATATATATATAATTCTTAGTTTTACTTGGTAACAAAATGCTACATAGTCTCTATTATTTAATAATATTTATTTATGATTTATGATATTACGGAAGTTAAACTAGACATGTTACCTTAGGTTTCAAGCTGGAAGAGCGGACCCATGCAAAATAAAAATACTGGGTTTTCTTGAGTTTTATTTATAAACCGCTCACTGGCTATTTTCCGCCAGATTTTATCTATTGGGGAAGTGGCTTGAATTCTGGAAGAAATTAGCTGTTTTAAAAAATATTTTTTATCATTTATTTTTCGGGAACTCTGAAAACATTTTTATTTTTTTGCGTTCATCATCATCATCATCATCATCATCATCATCATCATCATCATCATCATCATCATCATCATCATCATCATCATCATCACTACCACCACCACCACCATCATCATCATCATCATCATCATCACCACCACCACCACCACCACAACCACCACCTACACCACCACCACCACCACCATCATCATCATCATCATCATCATCATCATCATCATCATCATCATCATCATCATCATCATCATCATCATCATCATCATCATTCCCATATTATCTCCAGAAAACACTCGGTGTGAGTTTCTCGATAAAAATTAAAGAAATCGGAATAAATAATGGCTGTGTCGGATTAAAACCCGGAATAATCTCGAATCAGTGGCTCGTTTTATAATATTTTCTTTGCTTTAAAAGGAAGGTAACACAAAATTGAATTATGATCCTCCTTACCGAAGAAAATTATTCCGTAGAGATTCCCGATTTCGCCATAAAGATCCCTGGATTCGACAGGTCGCACCCAGAATATCTTAGATTACATCAGCCGTAACGTTGTGAAAATAACTTCCAAGATGAAAACACTAGTCCGAATAATCTAAATAATGCAAATTATAAATCCTCATCTAATAAATTGCGAAACATATATAAAGCGCTCTTCATCTATTGAGCACCGTTGATGTAAATACAGCAACAAATCTACAAATACATAACATATTATTTGATAATGAGGGTATATCATATACTATATACATACACGGATGAAAAGAGCTGAAATCTTAAGGTAAATCCTTGAATGCTGAAACCAGCTCACATAAGCTACGAATGCTAACCAGTCACATTGATGTGACAATAGGAAGAAAACAAAAACACAGAAAGAACATCACCACAAAAAACCTAAAAATAGAAAAGGTAAGAAATTTCATAAACTACCGCCTTTCCCCAAAAAGTGATGGGGAAAGCTTCGACTGATACCACACTAAATAGTCGTGTAGGGTCAAGAAGGATGGAACGACCGAGGAGGGAGAGCACTAACCAGACCTCCACTGGAAGAGTGCAGAAACAAGTGGGCCCTTTTGGAGGATTATTGCCATCCAAATCGCAGAGAAGGCCAAATGTTGTTTCCAGTGAGAAATCAATGGTAAGCGTCTGTTGTTATAATGCAAAGTCATTTGCAATAGTTATCGAAAGAGGTAAAGAGTACTGGAAATCTGGGAAGACTTGTTGTCACTCAGACTCCATGAAGCACCACCGGTGATTATCAGTGAGCCATCACTGACGATGTCTGTGTGAGAACTGCTAGTGAGTACACATACTAATAATAAATATACATTTATATGATTATTATTATTATTATTATAAAGAAGTCCATTGGGAAGCATCGAAAGTTTTAATGAGATTTCATTTATTGCATAGATTGCAAACATTTCAGCAAACATGATTTGATCTTTCTATTTGATCATTACTCTATTTATCTAATTTCAACAACAATTACTTTAATCATCACAGCGCAACAAATTACATAAAAAGAAGAAATGCGCCATAATAGTCGTCGGTTCAATAGTCCGTGGCGGTACACATAAAAATACTATGCATCATAGCCAATAATTTTGAAATATCTCGCTATCACTTCGCAAATTCTTGACATAAAATACCTCAAACGTTAATTTAAAAGAACAAACAATGCATTCATAACTTTGTTGTAAAACTGAAACAAAATATTTCCCAGTTATTTATATAGATAGATAAACATTAACATTTTGGTAATTTTGATCGAATTTATTTAGCTTTTAATGTGACTGGAAAGAAAAGAAAGAAGAAATCAATGTGCCTGTTTAGTTGGAATTCAAAAATAGTTTTCAACTTGTAGTAAATCAAGCCATTTCCCTTAAAATAAGGAACAATTGAACTAACTTCTAGGGATGTGTTCTAAAAATAAAACAATATTTTAATATTAAAATCAAAACAATTAAAAAATAACAAATAATAGTTTATTAATAAAATATTAATTAAAAAAATAAAACAATATTTTCATATTAAAATCAAAACAATTAAACAATAGCAAATAATAGTGTATTAATAAAATATTATTTTAAAAAAACAATATATAAATAAACAAGCCGCGCGTGCGTGGTCCCCCTTTGTATGTGACTCGATGTGGCCAGTGTAAAATGCAATGAATTTGAGCAATTTGGGGCATTTTTGACCCCCCCCCATTGTACCCTCTGTGGGCGCGAACCAGAATTTTTCTGAGGTCAAGGATGCTCAT
>OY744530.1:70108439-70293439 GCA_963556195.1 Sepiola atlantica
TTGACTTTTATTTTTATTTTTATTTTTACTTTTTTCCTCTTCTCTTCCTAAGTGACCTCAACTATTACAACGCCACATTGTGTTTTGTCGGCAGTTGAAACCAGTATTCCAGACATTTAATTTCCCTGATGATCTGCCAAGCAAGTAACTGCTTGGTAGTGAAACACGTGTAGGAAAAAACATTTAATTTGAATAAATAGTATTTGTAAGAAAAAATATCTTTAATGATGATCATTGGTGTCTTGAAAGGAATGATTTGGTAAGCCTTCATAAAATCACATATAAATGCTCTGTACTCTGTAATCGAGTATCATCGAGCTTGTTTTTTATTGGAACAACCCCGGTCTTCACTGAATGATCTATTTTATAAGTGAAAAATCTAAATCTATATATATATATATATATATATATATATTAGAAAGGAAGGATGAGAGTAATCCGACGTAATGGGAAATGAAAAAGGAAAAACTATTTTTTACATATTCATCAACGTCTCGTCTTTATTGTAAGACTCCCTCAGGATGTTAATTTTAAGAAAAATGTCATGCAAGTACATCGTAATATCCCACCCTAAGGCAAATTCACTAACACGCTCACCCTCCCCTTTTTCACTGCTGCCTTAATGGTACCCACTCAAAGCTTTCCATATTCATTTCACTCTTTGCCACTACTGACTTCTCGCAGCCTGGACCTCGTCAAGCGCTCTTAGTAGCCACGGCTACTACTTTTCCTTATTAGCCCATCATGTCAAACCAATATTTCGATGTACTTGCATGATATTTTTCTTAAAATTAACATCCTGAGGAAGTCTTACAATAAAGACGAAACGTTGATTAATATATAAAACATATCTCTTGGTTTTTCCTTTTTCATTTCCCATATATATATATATATATATATATATATATATATATATATATATATATATATATATAAGCAGGATGCCGTGAAAATTCCACGGTTGCTTACTTGGCGTCTTCTCGTTTTACTGACCGTAAACATAATTGTTCGCTATATATTCTTTTAGGTTAATAAAACCAATGTCTCTTTTAAGTAGGGAACAAATGTGACATCTTATTCGATTTTGGAAATCTTTATGATGTGTTATTTTTTTGTTTTTGTGATTAGCGACAGCATATATTTCTCAATTACCTATCATTGGTCTCCTTTTTTTAATGGACGTGAAAAGTAATAACATACGCGATCGATGGCTCAACGATGTTATTGTAAAAGACTTCATAAGAAATTTATATAACCATTGAATTCTTCATCGAATCTGATCTTAGTATAGGGCTTTGTTTCAAATTAAATCCCCGGAAATAAAGAGAGAAAGATATATATATATATATATATATATATATAAAGAGAGAGAGAGAGCGAGAGAGAGAGAGAGAGAGAGAGAGAGAGACATACAGAAGTCCAGAAGTTCAGACAGAAAGATAGACATAAATAGTTCCTATTTACTAGCCTACTTACAAAGTAAGACTCAAGGTCGGTTTTTAACATGGCGATATCCTACTCCCCAAAAAGAGACACTCTGGATAAGAGAAAATTTTAAATTGCACCAATCAAGAAAGAGTTCTCCTCCTCTTACTAAGGACAAAACAGATACAAACATTTTGGGAGCGTACTTCATGCAAGAATTGACCGATGGTTTTCTCTCCCAATGCTTTCTCTCAACACTGTAGCCATTATTAAAAATGTATTCTTTCCTTTCAATAGATAAAGTGAATTATATTTACCTTAATGTCTTTACATTTTAAAACCATGACAATAAGTTGTTAAATCGGTTAATAGCTACTACTTTTCGGTTTCGTCGTCTTAGTAAACATTTATTAGAAAATAGTGCTATCCAGAAACACTTAAATCAGCAATAATTTCTTCATCATGGCTACAGTGTTAGCTAAAAACGCACGAAGAGAAACAATCGATCTCGGTTGTTCGAGAAGATAAATACTAGACTGTGTCTATCATTTTTAACGAAACGTGTGTAAAAGAAGTCTTGCTGCTTAAATATACTGTAAGTGTATCTCATTCTCTCTCTCTCTCTTTCTCTCTCTCTCTCTCTCTCTCTCTCTATATATATATATATATATATATATATATATATATAGAGAGAGAGAGAGAGAGAGACAGGGAGACAGAGAGACAGGGAGACAGAGGGATACATATAGACAGGGGAAGAGAGAGAAAGAGAGAGAGAGCACATTGTTATCTATACATGCCAGATTAAAGACGACGGGCTTTTTCGTTATTTTTAATCAACTTGACGAGCAAGTGTTCATGTCCCCCGTCGGAATTCGTGGAGTATGGACCTGCACACACGACGAGTTGAATGTCAATCCCGCAGAAAACTCCCTTCCATCAAGAAAAAATCTTAATATAGAAACTATTTATTCAAAATACTGTTTCTAAAAATATTTATTATTAAACCTATTCCTTATAGAAATTAATTATCTAGTGTCTGGGACGTCATTTTACATTTTGGGAAAATATCCTTCATTTAATTAACTGCCGAATTATTATCGTTTTGTTGTTTAACGAAGCGAAAAAAGCCCATCCCGCAGTATTTGTTTTTAAAAAATTATTCATATATCAAAAATAAATTGTTATTATAAAAAGGCCTTCTACAAAAATCTAGTTATTATTTTAAATCATTTAAAATATTTCCTAAACGGCTGACACAGCCGTTTGCAACTCTCTGTGGAGAATATTATTCTATATTCCATAAATAAATGTTACTACGGAATATCGTTATCAGAAATCTATTTTCTATTTTGAAAAAAAACCAAACTTTTTTTTAATGGACCGGTTTATTCTTTTGTCAACTATACGGGAAAATATCACTCTTACTCGTTAAATGACAGGAGACTTTATTATTACTAATTTAAAATCCCGTAGAAAATACTTTTTATAAAAATCCAATTGTTTCTACTTTTAGAAATTAAGTCCGTGTCGGCATGCATGTTTTTAAAATTATTTTTTCCTTAATTACTTTTCCCCATTCCTGCCACCAAATTGTTTTATTTATTTTAATCTAATTAAAAACTAATTTAATTTAACCTAATTTAATTAAATAGTGATAGCATCCAGGTTGCTATTTCTTATTTTTCACTTAAAATTACTTGAAATCCCCAATGCATTTCGTATAATATATCTATTTCTGAGAATAAATTGTGATTTATTATTTATTATTCCACTATCTTTTTATATGTAACACAATTTCCCCCCTCTATTCCGCTGAATAAGTATTTACTATAGTTGACTATCACTGGGCCTTATTCCAATAGAATATTCCTACCTTATCACCCCCAACCTAAGTCTCGAGTATCCGCTAATAATTGAATCAAGACATATCTTAGCATAAGTACGTGTTACTAATTCTCATCCTCCATATTATACACTAATTATTGCCCCAGATTGCCTCAGGAAGTGTCCATCCTGCCTATCTCTGCTGTAAGTTTATACTTCCCCCAATTCCCCTCCTATCCAGGTTTTAGGCTTGATAACAGGTAACGGTTTCTATGTAGACAGCATTGTAGTATTTCCTGCCTAGCGTTCAGTAAATTATCTCTAGATGTCATGATGTGGTACGACTCCAATGCACATAGGTTGCATCTCTTCTTTTTGTTCGGTTTATATTTGTTAGCCCTCCCTAAAATTGACCATTTCAGTTCGAAAGGGTCTTGCCTAGCAATGAGGTTTCTCACAAAACGGCCAACAGAAGTGTTAGGCCTATCTATGTCTTCCCTTTGGCCTCCCCTGAAGGAACTCATGTGGTTTCTGAATCTATCTTTGAACTCAACTTGCTTGTTGGCTTGGTGGAAGAAATAATGCACAAGCTACTTTTCTAAGACTTTTCTAGGACTTTCTTTTTTTATCGTTGTTCTTCCTTGCTTTTTAAGTTTGACTTTTATTTTTATTTTTACTTTTTTCCTCTTCTCTTCCTAAGTGACCTCAACTATTACAACGCCACATTGTGTTTTGTCGGCAGTTGAAACCAGTATTCCAGACATTTAATTTCCCTGATGATCTGCCAAGCAAGTAACTGCTTGGTAGTGAAACACGTGTAGGAAAAAACATTTAATTTGAATAAATAGTATTTGTAAGAAAAAATATCTTTAATGGTGATCATTGGTGTCTTGAAAGGAATGATTTGGTAAGCCTTCATAAAATCACATATATATATATATATATATATATATATATATATATATATATATATATATATATATATATATATATATATGTATATGTATATATATATATATATATAGTAAGTTATGAATATATATTTATGGCAATTAAGCTACACAGAGACGTCCGCGTTTCATCCCCGTAGGGAATTAACACGCCAAGTGCATGGAATTCGTGTTACTGATTGTTTTTATATATCCGCGTGGTGTTTAGTCTACCTAGTTTACCAATTAGATTCGTTATTATTCCCTTCCACGGGTTATTTTTTTTATCAGCAGATTGGCTGAGCTTCTCTCAAACAAGGGTTCGGCTGAACTTTTTCCCCCTCTCTCTTTCTCTCTCTTTCTCTCTCTCCCTCCCTCTCTCTCTCTCTCTCTCTCTCTCTCTCTCTATATATATATATATATATATATATATATATATATATATTAAATTCAATATTATATTATTTTATGTTTTAATAACAATTTCAGAACAAAATAACTTTTACTCATGTTTCGGAAGTAAACTAGGATAATCCAGGCCGCTTACCCGAACACTTTATTCTTGAGAAAGTCGAAAAGCAGAAACATCTAAAGGAAATCCGGAGAAGAATTAAGAAAAATAGCATATAGAGGGTCAAATATTTAAAATCGTTAGATATTAAAAAAAACCCAGAGGAAGCATACAGCAAAAAAAAAAACTATAGCCCAATTAAAAGAAAAAAAATTATAATGTTCAACCTAAAAACAAATGTTAAGTGAATTATCCGAAAATTAGGCAAACTTATTAAAAACCGTATAGCGTCCTCCTTTACCGATGAAAACGTTAGATTGGAGAACTCTATCCAAGGTTATATTCAAAATGGATAAAAAAAACAAAGATTTATAAATTTAAAAAAGGTAAGTAATATTACGATGGACGGGGGATAACTTTATCTGGTGATTATTAAATTGAGTAAATTAGTAAAAAAATATTATTTCAGAAAACTAGTATTAGAATTAAAGGGAGATAATTTTAAATGCCATAAAATGAGATATGTATATTCTAATATTTAGATAGCTAAGCTTTAAACAATATAATGTAAGTTTACAAAATATTAAAATTATTTAATTACGGTAGTAATTGTATTATTACGTTGCTAAATAGAAAGTTTAATTATAGAGAGTTAATAAATAAAGTTTATTGTGGTGGAATGGAATATATAGTATATTTAATGTACATATAAGAACACCATTTAATACATATTTGGTTAACACTAAAATGCGTGTCTTCATATATCAAATAGCTTATAAACTGTGTAGAAGTAATGATTTGATATGAAATCATTGAGGTCTGAATTTAAGTAATATTGTTACAATACTGTAGGGCCCCATTATGCAAGGCACAGTAGGTTAACTAGTATCAAATAGCTAATTTTGTTATTGAAAAATAGGTTTTGTTTCGGGACTCAGAAGTGAGTTCAGAGAAGTGTTTGATCCAAGAATAGTCATAATAAATTTAGACATCTGACGTGACCTTTGAGTCAGAGATCAGAGTGAGTCGTTTTTGTCCCCATATCGTGCGTGGGAATGATGATTACGTCACCACAGAGAACAAGAAATTAGCTTTTTAGAATCAGTCTGAGCTTAGAGGCGATACCGTTCAGACCGGGTGCGAGCATGTAGCCGGCAAACTGGTAAGGCCCCGTTCTGGAAGGGCAGAAGATATCCCGAAAGGAAAGAAAATAGCCGAAGTATGAGAGAGTCGAGACCGGAATCCCCCTGACAGCAAGCGAACCAAGAAATAAGAATTGTGTGAGAATAAAGAAACTTGTGTGAAATTTCCCTTCAAAAAAATTCGTGTCTCGTGTATTCATTCTGTCTGAGACAGACCTCTTCCTTCGATCAAGACGACACAGCCAGCGAAGACTAGACGAATCACAGGCCAAAGAAGAGAACAGAAGATAAGGTAAACCTTGAAATTTATTTGAGAACTTTTTAGAGACTTTAAGATACGTATAAATGAACAGAGGCCGTAATTGAAAAAGGCTTCAGATGCCGTGAACAGATTCGTGGTTTTAAAAAGGCCTGAAGGGCCGTAAATTGATACGTGAAGATTTAAGACTGTGGTTACGAAACGTATAGAGTAAAATGATATAAAGTAAATTGAATGTAACGTGTATCGTAACATTGGGTTGTTTTGGTAGCCGTGACCTGCCGTTTCCAACATGAAACGGTTCGATATCGATCTGGTGCTGTCATGAAGTACGAGCACATCGTGTGGTCCAAATGGATAGAAAAAGGAAGAGAAAAAAAAGGACGAGACACGGAGGGGAAAATTGTTGAGATACACAAAAGAGAGACACACTTAGTTAATTAAAAGACACAGAAAAAAAGAAAAGAAAAAAGAAAAGAAAAAAGACACATTTTGTTAAAAAAAGAAAAGAAAGAAGAACGCACACACAATTATTAAATTACGCAGAAAGAGAAAAAGACACATTTTGTTAATTGTTAAGATTCACAAAAAAAAAAAGAAAAAAAGAAAGACACATTTTGTTAAAAAAAGAAAAAAGAACGCACGCACACACACACGCAAAAACAATTGTTAAGACTTTGTAGGAAAAGAACATTCTAGTTAGAAAAAAAAAGGACGATTTGCCGTAATTATGTTTTTTTTTGTGTTGTGTTTTAAGAATTTGTTGCTGTAATTTTTTTTTTCTGGTTTGTGTTGGTGGGAGACAAAGGTGAAAGCAATAACGGGCGAAAAAAGAAAAAAAAAACGAGGGAAGTATGTTATTAAAAGAGAGAGAAAGAGAGGAAGAATGGAAATGTTAAAAAGGGTGGATGTGCTGAAATGACATGTGCACGCGAGGACAGAATATGCGTATTTAGAAAAAAGAAAGAAAGAATGTATTAGAAAGAGAGAGACAGAGACGGAAAGAGTATAGAAAGAAAGGGATTGATATGCCACTCTGTTGCCGAAATCTTTTGTTTTTAGAATGCATATGCGTGTTAAAAAGAGAGAGAGAGAGAGAGAGAGAGAGAGAGAGAAAGAAAGCGCCCGTGGGTTTTGAAAACTGCTAAAAAGTGTTGCAGGAAAATAACGACGACAGCGGCGGGTGATCTGATGGTGTCCGGGTTGGAGTTTGACGACATGTCAATACGTTATGGTGTCGGGCGCTGTTCTCTTTTCCCTTTATCTTTTGAATTATGTTGTATTGTATTGTGGAGATATGTTCTCCATTGGTTCTGTCGGTTTGGGTTTGATTTTTTTGTTGTTGTTGGGTGGAATGAATTTTTTTTTTTATGTATTTTGATGTATTTGTTACATGGAGGATTCCGGGTTCCTAATGCTTGAGTGAATGATATTTTACTATTTAGAGGATGGAGAAATTTAAAAATGTAATTAAAAAAAAAAAAAACAGTTCTTAAATTGAATGTTACGTGGGTCAGCAAAGTGTTAGGGTTAAAGTGATCTTGTATTTGAGTTGATTAGGTTCGGGCAGCTGGCGGCAGCTAGAGTTGGTTTGGGTCGGATCGCGGAAACCCTTGGACAGGGTTGATTTTATCGGGAAGAATCCCCGTGTACAGAGTATGTACAGGCTTGGAAAGTCAATGAGGGATTCCCGGCGTTTGCTCGTATGCTCTCTTTTATAGAGTACCCATGGGTTAGTGGCGAGGCTTGTGGTAAAGCCTGCATACGTTAAAATTGCGAACGGGAGAATGACGGTGATATGGTCATTCTGTGGGACCACGAGAAAAGGACGGTGGTCAGTTATGGAAATTGTTGTTTTTGTGACCCAGGTGTGCCCAACTGCGCCGATAGAGTGTGTGAAAGTTGTGTAAAATGTTAAGCTTTGAAATTGTGGTCCCATTTTTTTTTGTGGATTTTGGATGTTTGCCGACGAGTGTGCTGCGAAGATACCCCACCCCCTTACCGCATAGATAGGGACACGGGAAGGGAACGCATAGAATTGGTGTCTGCTCAACACCAGTGGGGATGGAGTTAAGCTGGGGTGTGGTGTGACTCGGGTGCGCGCGTCGGGGGCGGATAGAACCATGGGGATCGATTTTTAAAAGAAAGGAGGTACCGGATGTTAATTGGATTTAATTATAAGATTATAGGCTGGGCCTAGTTTGTGGTCATTCGGCGTGTTCCGGGAGCAGAGGTGATTCGATGTGACATTTCGCTCAATACCGTATCGACTAGATAGATCCATGGGATGGGGTCCTCGACGTTTAATGAACAGGGTTGGGAGTTAGAAACTGGGTGTTTGTTCGCTGTCATTCGCGACGGGAGCACGGGCGTGTCAGAAATGTATGGTCCATATATAGCAAGCAGTATAGCGACGGTACCTTCAGTAAGCCTCGAGGCTGACCATTAGAGAATAGGTCAATGAAGGTTTTTTTGTTCTGTTTTTTGTTCCCCTATTTCGCGAGAATAAAACGCGCAGTTAGTTTTAATCGGTTGTGTGCCGACCGTTTGTTGAAGTTATTTAAGAAAGTGATGGTGGCCCGAAAGTGCAACATACCGGGAATTTTTGGGAAGTGGTCGAGCACGGAGAACGTGTGTGAGCAAGAGCGAATTTATGTGGTAGATTTTGCAGGAGATATAGGCGAGAAACGCCTGATGTTGATTTATGACAGGGGATGGCTTTATTTAGCCGGTAACGACTGTAGGGAGCAAACTCTCCCACATCCCGGAAACATTGTCATGTGGTGCCGAAGGAAATTCCGGCAGGGGTGAAATGATGGTAACCCCAGGAGTGCTCAGGCTCGGATTTTTACCAGTCCCAGGGAGGGGTTGGTTTTTAAAAAAAAAGAGAAAATCTTGGGATTTTTTGTTTTTTTTGTTTATAGGGAAGGAAGGAGTGTTACAATACTGTAGGGCCCCATTATGCAAGGCACAGTAGGTTAACTAGTATCAAATAGCTAATTTTGTTATTGAAAAATAGGTTTTGTTTCGGGACTCAGAAGTGAGTTCAGAGAAGTGTTTGATCCAAGAATAGTCATAATAAATTTAGACATCTGACGTGACCTTTGAGTCAGAGATCAGAGTGAGTCGTTTTTGTCCCCATATCGTGCGTGGGAATGATGATTACGTCACCACAGAGAACAAGAAATTAGCTTTTTAGAATCAGTCTGAGCTTAGAGGCGATACCGTTCAGACCGGGTGCGAGCATGTAGCCGGCAAACTGGTAAGGCCCCGTTCTGGGAGGGCAGAAGATATCCCGAAAGGAAAGAAAATAGCCGAAGTATGAGAGAGTCGAGACCGGAATCCCCCTGACAGCAAGCGAACCAAGAAATAAGAATTGTGTGAGAATAAAGAAACTTGTGTGAAATTTCCCTTCAAAAAAATTCGTGTCTCGTGTATTCATTCTGTCTGAGACAGACCTCTTCCTTCGATCAAGACGACACAGCCAGCGAAGACTAGACGAATCACAGGCCAAAGAAGAGAACAGAAGATAAGGTAAACCTTGAAATTTATTTGAGAACTTTTTAGAGACTTTAAGATACGTATAAATGAACAGAGGCCGTAATTGAAAAAGGCTTCAGATGCCGTGAACAGATTCGTGGTTTTAAAAAGGCCTGAAGGGCCGTAAATTGATACGTGAAGATTTAAGACTGTGGTTACGAAACGTATAGAGTAAAATGATATAAAGTAAATTGAATGTAACGTGTATCGTAACAATATTACTAAAAAAATAAGAATAAATACAACAATAAAAACAAAATATATAACAGAAAATAAGAATAAGTATAACAATATTAATTATTAATACCTTTGATAACATACTGATACCAATACAAATTGAGATAACAATATGACAACAACCGTTTACTAGTTTTTCTTTTGCTGATAACGTTCGTCGGTTTTGTCTAGAGTTTAAGTGGTAATAAGCATCCTAAAGATTGCTGTCGTCTCTGCGCTCTTACAGTGGAGGTATGGATGGTTGTCTCACTTCCCCAGGTTTTCCACCCTCCTTGACACTTAATAGTGATTTTGTGTGACACATAACGAGGCTGCTGCCAACACTTTTCCTCTTTTTGTGTGTGTATAGATGTGATATCATGGGACTTGTGACAGTTTCAGATTCCTTGATTTAGTGTAATGCTCTGTTTCGATTTCAACTGGTTGGTCGGTCTAATCTAGTTATATAGGTTAAATCTTTCTTAATAGTTCAATTTTTTTCATCAATAACGTGTGTTGTATGCTGTTAATCTTCACTTTCCTCTGAATCGTTCCAAGTGCTCCGACAATTATCGGTATTACATTCATTTTATTTATGTTCCATATTCCTTTCAGATCTTTGACAAGCCCCTTGCATGTACTTGTTCTTTATGCATTGAAGGCTTTCCAATGCAAATTTAAAATTAGATAACTCATTTAATATTGATTACCTGTGCAAAGGCGGTTATACTTTTAGTCGAATGTGTCCCCATGTTTGTTTCTATAGAGTCTAGCGTCCTAATCGCTTGGCCAATCGTTACGAAACTTGCTTAAATATTTGTCATGGTCTGACTTAGAACGGATCCAATTCTGGAATATCTAAGGAAAAATGTCATTGATGAACAGAACTATGTATATTAGACCATGACCTTTTTTCCTAGATATTTCAAAATTACACCCGTTCTAATTTAGACCATGACCAATATTTTACCAAGTTTGGTGTCGATTGGTCAACCGATGTGGACGCCACTTGGTTCATTTTGTAGTCATTGAATCCCCGTATCTTCTATGTCATGACCTTGATCTTAGATCTTGAATAGTTGGGTACAAGTCAAAATGTTGACGGAATTTAAACTTCCGATTTTCCAAAATGGATGTATAGATCTATCGTTCTTTGGTAACTACCATGCAAAAGGTCAGTCGTATCAGATGAATAATTTTTTGCATATGTTCGGGAATACTTCATACACTATGGTAGAATAAGGTCAAGAAAAGACTTGCCCATTCTTACGTTGTCAGGCGGAGGTATGAAGTTTCACAACTGACTTAGGATCTTATAATTAATATGTTCCCAATATTCCGATAAAGACTCTTCATCAAATGAAGATTAAGGATTGTTATTGAAGCTCTTTTTCGTTTCTTTGTTTTTGGTGGTTCTTTTATATTCCATTTTCAGTGTTGACAATCGTTTGTCTGTTTAGCCCATTGATTACGATGTCGCATATGAGATTCAATCTCTTGTTTTTTTTTTCAAATTAAAAGAGTTCTTCAAAGAGCCAATTCGTTGTATTAGGTTTGAATGCTTTTTCTAGCTTCCAATAGGTCGTTATTAACATTCACCTTACACAAATAATCTTACTCACCACGTTTGCTTAATGTTGGAACGTTGACAAACCACCCAAGTTAGTTCTGCTATTATTCGATTCAAATTCGCTTAATGAATCCATTTATCACCGCCAGCTAACCTCTTCCTCTAAAAAATGATATTCATCTTTGTAGATTATAAAAATAGGAAAGGGAAACTTTGAAACGCTGACTAATTCCTTTCTTCATACGTTCGAGTAGAAAAACATTTTCTGACGTTCTGAAACTCCCCTAAATCAAACAACAATGACACAGAATATTTGACTGATTATATAAGTAATAAAACAGTCAATTTATCTCTCTTTCTTTTTCGTTTTTTCTCATTCTCCCATTCTCCCATTCTCCCATTCTCTCTCTCTCTCTCTCTCTCTCTCTCTCTCTCTCTCTCTCTCTCTCTCTCTCTCTCTATATATATATATATATATATATATATATATATATATAAATATGTATATATATATATATCTTCTTTTCTTAATTCACTGACATGCGTATATGTTTTTGAATGCTTTTTCTGGTATAAGCACGTATGCATTTGAAACGATTGTGAATCTGAGAGGTGTGCGATTTTTATGGTGATAATTGTTCTGTATTTGTGCCTTGAGTCAACATACACATATTCACTCTCACACACACGCATGCCACATACACAAACACAAACATATAAATATATATCTTGTGTGTGTGTCAGTGTGTGACAGCCGGAGAGGGGCAGAGAAACATAGACGTAGACAATGCGTGGTGGGCACAGCGGTACGCATTCCGACTACTAAGTCAAATATGACTTTCGTATTGGGGTTCGAACCGGGATTGTCTCTTTCCGTACTGTTGATGGCAGGTTTGGTATAAAACACATGTGTATATGGGTTAATTTGAAAATATTATTTATGAATAATTATTCAAAGCTCTCGCTAGATTGACCACTTTTAGTAACTAAGCAACTAGCCGTTATTTATAGCGTAATGCGATACTCTAGGCCCCGCCTATTGAGTCCCGTTGAGTACATGCTAGAAATTTGCCATTTAGACGTTAATTTGCTCATTTCAAGACAATAAGTCGTGAGCGCATCGGTACACGCTCCAATTACTAAGTCAAATATGGCTTTCGTTTTTGGGTTCGAACCGTGTGACCGGCAGGATTTGTCTTCTCTCATACTGATGATTGTAGATTTGTCATATAATACATGTGTATATGGGTTAATTAAAAAATATTTTTATAAATCTAGCTATATTGAGCACTTTTCGTTAGTTAACAACAAGTCTGCGATATTCTAGGCCCCGCTTATTGAGTTCATTTAACGACTTGCTAGATGGCCGCCGAATTTGCCATTTTAGACGTTCATTTTCTTTCTTATTTCCAGGCATTGCATGGTGACATTTTAGAGAACATCCTCACGAATGCCCGCTTGTTGACCTGTGTTCAAACACACAAAACGCCCTTTCGTTTCTATTTAATGGCATCTCTCAACCTGTAAAGATAAACGCACAGAACATTAAACATAACATTTTGACTCTTTAAACAAATTCTGTTCAAGTTTTAACATTTTAATTTTTCATCTTGCAATAACAAAACTCGAAAATATGTATAAAACTTATACATATCAAAATGTTGTCATTTAAAACTTAAATAACAACATTTTGTAAGACATATGATCGATTTATTCCAAAATTTTTTTAATACATATTATTTTTAATGTACTATCGTTCGGAAAATGTAAACATTTTCTCACGAGAATGATAGACAATGGGCAATAAATTTATTTCGACCGACACAGCAGCCTATTCAAACTGTTTGTTATTATATTATGCAATGTATATATATATATATATGTATATATATATATATATATATATATATATATATATATATATATATATATATATATATATATATATATATTAGAAAAATCATAATAAAGCAAATGTAAAATGACACTTTATAATATATCTGGTAATTTATTATTACAAAGACTTTCAGCTCCTTCCCACACACACTTCTTGTTCAATTTTGTTTTCAAATCAATAATGCAAACAATGCTAGTTACATAATTGGTTTTTCCACTTTTGCTGAAAGTTTATGTTTATTGGAAAAACATGGTTTAAAAGACTTTTTTTATAAACTATTCTCTGATGTGGTATTTGAATATAATTATCTCATACAGTACGAAACTTTACATTTGTTTATTATCATTTTTCTTTTATAATAATGGTCTATCTCAAATATTGAGCAAACATACTTGTATCGCAGTACGAATTAATATAAATCTTATTTTATAATACTTGAAATATATATATATATATATATATATATATATATATATATATATATATATATATATTGATGCAAACATTGTTAAAAATAACAGAATTCGTCTGTTTAATTATATCTTTTTTATATTTTCAATTTTTCTGATAGTCTTTTTGGTATTAAAATAAAAAAAATTTTTTTCCATAGGTTTCACATGTTTCACGAACGTTTTCGATTCTTTGTCGAATCATCCTCATGTGTCAAAAGAAAATAAACAAAAACGCTGGAGAAAGAAGAGAATTTTAAAAAGATAGTGGAGAAACGCGCAGAGAACGTTTTCCGCATTGTTCCAGGAAGTCGTTGGCGATTTTAAATTCAGCAACGCTTGATGGCATCACAGAACAAAATGGCATTACGTTAAGCATTTTAAAAAAATTACTACTGGTTTCATAAGTGATGTTGTTAATTTTAGTGTAATTAACTAGAATTTGTGTTAAATCAAAGAGAGGGCAATTATGTTTTTGTAGATGTTGGTAAATTGAGCTAGAGTTTAGAAGATGCATGGTGAGGTGGCGGGATACTGTAGTTGTTGTAACACCAATGTAGCTATTAGCTTTATTATGGGAGTTACATTCTTTCAAAGTGCATTTAAACTTATAAATAACATTGGCTCTTTCTAGTAGTTTTTTGGGTTGGGGAGGAATTGTCTTTTATTACAAGAATTGTTTTCTTTAATTTTTTATAGTAAATAAAGATTCTAATGTTATTGTTACTGTCAATATATATATATATATATATATATAAAACGTCTTATAAAAAAGAAAAAAACGAATAACACAAACTGTTTTTAGTCCTGAAGAAGACGTTATACCATCGAAACTAAGTTGATTTTAAATAATTACATATTTATTAAAATAAAAACATGTCTGCGCTGTTTTGACTTCTAAACTTACAAATTTAAATTACCTCACGCTTACAACGAGAAAAAAAATCTGATTCATTTCAATTGCGCTGATGGAAACATAAACAAATCGATGTTGAAAGAACATACGGATTTTCCAGTGACACCATGCCACGAAAACTGAATGAAAAAGAAAAAAAACATAAGCTGTTTCTAGTCTTTAATCTCTCTCTCTCTCTCTCTCTCTCTCTCTCTACATATATATATACATATATATATATATATATATATATATATATATATATATATATATATATATATATATATATATATATATATCGCTTCGCAAAGTTCGCTATTGTAAATAAAAAGTTTCATTAAAAAGTTTGTTGTTAATTCGAAACAAAACTTTCGCATTTATTCATATTATAAGAAAAATAGATAAACGTTAATATTTGTGCAATCTTGATACACATTTATTAGTTTGTAGAATTTTGTATATTCGGACTACTGTTCTCATCTTTGGTGTTTTTATCACAACGTTTCGACTGATGTAATCTCCGACCTTCTTCAGTTGTACTTTGTCGAAGGTCGGAGGCTACATCGGCCGAAACGTTGTGATAAAAACACCAAAGATGAGAACAGTAGTCCGAATATACCAAATTCCACGAATTATCAACCCTCATCTAAAAAATTAGAAAGCATGTCTTTTTATCTTTTAAATAAAACTGCAAAGCATTTATTACGTTTAAATGAAAACAATTAATGAATTTAAAAACAATCAAAGATGCGTCAAAAAAGAGAGAGAAGGACAGAGATAGAAAGAGAGAGAGAGAGAGAGAGAAATAAAAAAAAGAGAGGGGTGTAAGGTAGAGAGAGTTATTTCCGTCTCTATTATGCTGCGTTGGTATATCAAACTCTCTAGTTATCTGATATATCTGTTTCATTTAAATCACCCCTTTTGAAAACTAATAGGTATAATATTTTAAGAATATTTTTCATAATTATTTATTTTTTATTATTAAATCACTTTATTTAATAACTTTATTTAATTACTGTTAATATCGACTAAACAATTGCAATTATATATAGTAAAAATAGGACAATAAAGTGCCAAATGAATAACAGAAAACCTTAATGTGTTATAAGCTGTTTTAAAAGTAGTTATGCAAATTAAAAATGCAAATAGCTGTATGTAAGTTGATGTAGCAAGACGATCTATCCGTCTATCTGTCCACTTTTCTCTCTCTCTTGTTTCTTTGATGTTTTCTGCAACTATTTTTCTCTTTTGAAATAAACATTTTTATAAACATCGGCGCCCGAGTGGGGTTATCAGTTAAAATAATAGAACCTTGGTTCTCGACGACATGGCCGTATAATTGTTTATGCACGTAACAGTAAGTTAAAATGCTACAAAAAAGTGTGTGAAAATATACCGGGTGTGTGTAAAGTAACTCACTACACGGCCTGACGATCTGTGTGTGCCAAGTTCGAATCCAATCAGTTCCATAGTACCACTTAAACTTAGCAATGTTGGCAACCATTACGTTGTTCCTCCTACAAGAATGCCAACAACAGAATAAAGTCGGTCAACAAAGTTGTACTGTGTTGATTCACACGAATTTACTTTACTTTACTAAGTGCTCATAATTTATTACTAAAATATAAATCTTACAAAAAATATAAGAAACAATATAGCATAGGGTTTATTTATAAATTTAAGACGGGCGTCAGTATTCGCCACCAGTATTACACGAACCGCATCATCTTATTTTACAAGTATCTCATTTTTTACTAGGTGAATGGTTATGAATACGATGGTTGCCATTGGTTTCCATAATTTTAAAAACTTTTATTAGAATAAAGTATTAACGAAAGAAACCACGTTAATGTTGTCAACACCACGAACGATAGTAGTGCAACGAATCCAGCAGAATTCGAACTCGGCACGCCGAATCGTCAGTCCGCGCCGGTTTACCCTTCGTAGGTCTGATAAAATGTTCGGACAGACAAAAAATTTCCGTCTTCTACATATCGAGTTTTTTCTTCATTTCTTTGTATAACCTTGTGTTTTCGTTTAGTTGTGCTTTCATTCAGACGATTGGCAGACAGAAACACCTATGTTACCAATTAGTGCATGTCAGTATCAAGTCTCCAGTTAGACCTTATTGTTAGACGTTGATATTTAGACGGTATTATTATTTATATATGTGTAGGCGTGGTATTATTTAGGCGTTGACAAAGCCCCGTGGTTAACAGTACGTGAAATGGAATCGCTGAACCGTATATAAAGCTGATGGATCTGACGTTCACTGTGCAATAATATTCTTTGAAAAAAAGAAAGAAAGTTTCATATATCAAGGTATCAGCAACGTGTACATGTTTGTGTCTGAAGACTAAAGCTATTAAATCTAGACTTACACTCGCGATCGGCAACGACAATATGATAGACACGATGCTGTCGTGTATTAGATGATTTATTAGCTAATTATGTATGCCATTCAGTTGAGTAACATTAATTATGTGAAAGTATAGGTTTTTAAGAAACCCCCGTTAACGAGTAACAGTTGTTTAATTACAGTTAAAAAGGCTGTTCATGGCTCTAAGAATTGAAAAGCATTTGAAGAATTAGAATATTCGATATTCTATTTCATTATGTTTATCAACATGTGTATTGAAATTAAATTCTTGACACAAGTTAGGGATTCTATGATTCGTCATGTTTTTGTTGGCAATTCAGAGAGGTATCAGACAGTAAAAAACAGTTAAAAAGCATCGAGGGACAGCAACATTTCATTTAGTAATAGTTTGTCTACGACAAACTACCAATACAATCGTCATGTTTTTGTTGGCAATTCAGAGAGGTATCAGACAGTAAAAACAGTTAAAAATCATTGAGGGACAACAATATTTCATTTAGTAATAGTTTGTCGTAGACAAACTACCAATACAGTAAATGAGTAAGCTTAGACGTTTGTTTAAACATACAGAATACATTATTCCCATACTAAAGAAGTTAGTCCTTTGAAGAGTAAAACAAGGTTCGAATAAAAAAGCAGAGACTTATCCTTCCTCGTGGTGTCCTTTCTGATAATCGACGCCCCCCCCCAAGCCCCGTTCGCTTAGTGAGACGTCCGGGGGGCAAATGACGAAAATATCCGGTTTTAATTCTTCGACTAGGTGGTAAAGCGAGACAAACCTCGTGTTCACCACAAGATTAGGAGTCTGGCCTCCTTTTCTTGGAGGAGAATAACCCTGGCCTAGTAACTAGTTTCTACCCATGGGAGATAACTGCAGCTACGAAACATTTATTTATTAAAATAAAACTTATTTTAAGATTTAGACATCGTATCTTTATTATTGACTATGTTAATCAAGTTGTCCTACTATACATTTTCTTGAACGTTACCTTTAAAGTTGACTCGAAAGTCGGCAAAAATAGGTTAAGCTGTTACTGCTTTATTTTGATTTGTTATGTTACGAATAAGCAGATTGAATTTAAAAAACAAAACAAATATATTTAGTTTCAGCTTTTGTAGAAAAATTTTGTTTTCATCCATCTTGTATATTTTTTAATTGTAACTATAAAAAATAAAATGGTTGTATTAGTGTTGTGGTTGCAAGGTTGAACAATAATTAGTGAGGAATACAATGAAGACGCAAACAACAAGGAGAATGCAATAATAAGTGTATTAAAGAAAAGGTATAGTTACAGTATGTACAAATGAAAGTGTCGAGTCAGAGAGTCTTGGTGGGAGGACATGTACGCTCTTCGGCGTCACTTCCGGTGGCATTTAGGTAACACACACTAAGGCCAACCTAGGCTTGCCATTTATAGTGTAACGTTATTCGTATATGCAAATGAGTGGTTGCCACCACAACACCCCCTCCCAAGATTTGAAGTCACACAGATTTCAATATCTTTTTCTTTTTGGGTTTACCATCAATGGTTCATTAAATTTTCTTTTCCTACCTGATCTTCGGGGTTCAGGTGTATATTGAGGCGGTTCCAAATTAAAGGATTCGTATATGACATCTATGGTTTCCTCCTCTTCGACTGTTGTCGTATAATCATCATCTTGGATATGACGTTTTTTTTATCTGATTTAGGTGCCTTTTATGTATACTCTGTGGACCTTTAATCATATATGTACAATCACCAATGCGTTTATCCACTACTCAACATTCCCAATAAGATGTGTTATTCTTGTAGCACTTAAAATATACTCGATCTCCCGAGTTATATTTCTTTCTTCTCGTGTGTGTAGTGTTTCGGATAATTGCCTGTCTTGGCAACAGTTTATCAAACGCTGATTTTACCTTTCTGGCAAACATTAGATCAGCTGGTGATATGTTTGATGGTGTACTAGGATGTGGTGTGATCCTATAAACTTGCAAGAATTGTTGCAAAGCTTTTTCTGTTGGTGTTCCAATGGATTTCTTTAACGCTCGTTTTAGCGTGTCCACGAACCTTTCCGCAAGGCCGTTCGACCTTGGATGATACGGCGGAGTCGTGATGTGCTTCACTCGGAACGTGTCGCAAAATTCCTTAAACTCTGCGGATGTGAACTGCGTTCCGTTGTCAGTGACCAGTGTGTCTGGTACACCGAATCTTGCAAACAACTCGCGTAGGAACCCTATTGAGTTGTTCGTTGTTGGATTCCTGCAACGCATTACCTCCGGCCATTTTGTGTAACTATCCACTACAATTAAATAATAGTTTTCTCCTACTGGACCAGCGAAGTCCATGTGGATTTTCGACCATGGTTGGTCGGTTTTCGGCCAAGGTTTGTGTACTATAGGTGGGGATTTTGCTGCTAACTGGCATCCTTTACATTTATTTATTGTTGCTGCTATGTCAGTGTCCATGTTACGCCAGTACACGTAGCTTCTCATTAACGACTTCATTCGATTTATCCCCGGATGTCCCGTATGGAAATCTCTTAACATCCTATTCTGCAATGTTTTGGGTATTACCACTCTCTCACTGTACAGTAACACATCGTTACATATGGAGAAAACTTCCTGCACCTTTGTGTCCGTTATAATTTTCTCTTTTATGTCCTTTATGTATTCGTCTTTCTCGGCTTCCCTTTTAATGTCCGACAAAGTTACGGGTAGTTCCTTAATGATGTTTGCTACCATATTTTTTACTTCAACATTTGTCCGAATTGCTGCAATGACTGATTCTTCCAGATTGTGTTTCTGTGGTATCAGTCTTGACAGTCCATCCGCATGGCAAATCTTTTTTGATGCTAGATGTTGTAGCTGGAAATCGTAATTAAGTAAGATTGTACCCCAGCGTAGCAATCTATTTGCGGTGTATACCGGCAATCCTTTTTTTGATCCATAGATCGTGACTAACGGTTTATGGTCGGTTTCAAGTAATAATTGTCTACCATATAAATATCGGTGAAATTTAGTCACGGAAAAGATTATGCTCAATGCTTCTTTTTCGATTTGTGAATATGCCCTCTCGGCTGGTATCAGCGTTCTCGAAGCGTGCGCTATTGGTTTTCTAGACCCATCCGGCATAATATGTTGAATGCATGCTCCTAAGCCGTAGGAACTAGCGTCACTAGCGACGACTATTTTTAATTTTGTGTCAAAGTGCGTTAAGAATAATTCGGATGTTAGTGCGCTCTTTATTTTGTCAAAAGCGGTTTGACATTCTTGCGTCCAGTTCCAAGGTGTATCCTTTTTAAGCAGATTATTTAAGGGGGCTCGCAAGTTATGCATTCCTTCAATAAAAGATTGATAATAATTTGCGAGTCCTAAGAAACTCTGCAAGGTTGTTACGTTATCAGGTGCTGGCATATTTTTTATTGCCGCAGATCTGTCTGGGTCTGGACGTCGTCCATGTTTGTTTATTATGTGTCCAAGATACTTAATCTCGCTCATACAAAAATCACATTTACTTTCTTTTACTTTAAAGCCGAATTCTTGTATTCGAGTAAATACTTGTTTCAAATGTTCCTTATGTTCTTGTAGGGATTTGCTCCTGACAACAATGTCGTCCAGGTATGCACATGCGCACTCAATACCACTTAGCATGGTGTCCATCGCTTGCTGAAAAATGGCAGGCGCTACTTTGATGCCAAAGGGCAATCGGTTGTATTTGTACAATCCCTTATGCGTATTGATGCATAGTATTTTTGAGCAATTTTCCTCGACCGGTATTTGCAAATATGTGTCGCTCAAGTCTATCTTAGAGTAGATATTACCACCATTTAACTTCGTGAATATTTCCTCTGGGCTTGGTAGAGGGTAATGGTGATCTTTTAATAGGGAGTTGACCCCGGTCGAAAAATCTGCGCACACTCTAACTTCGTCATTCTTTTTCTTTACTATACGGTGGGGGCTGCCCACTCGCTGTGTTCTATTTTTGATAGAATTCCTGTCTGTTCCAATCTATCTAATTCTTTATTAATCTTTTCCAACCCAGCGAACGGAACTTTTCGCTTTTTTCTAAAAATTGGGCTGGCGTTTTCTTTAAGTTCAAACGAGGCCTTGAATTTATTACAGCGACCTAAGTTAGTCGTGAATGCTTCAGGAAATAATTCTTTTAAATCGTCTTTTATATTTACTGTTGTTGGAGAAGAACATTCTATTTTTTTACAGAATGTATTGATTGGCTTATCCCATAGTCCAAATTTGTCAATTAAATCTATTCCAAACAGATTTTCACTATTTTTCAGTACGAATATTTTTAATTTCTTCGTAATCCCTTTTAATTTTATCGGAAGGACAACTTCTCCTTCAAATTTTATACCACCACCAGTTACCGTCCGGGCTGATTTACTCGTTTTCATCATGGTTGTTTTTTTACCCAACTTTTTCCATGTATTCAGGTTTATAATAGAAATATCGGAGCCGGAGTCGAGTTGTAACTTTATTGGTGTTTTAAATATTTCCACTTTTACGTATTTTCGCCGATCTTTGTCTAATTTGTATTTGATTTTGTTTGCTGTACTCTCTTTCTGGTGTAATCTTTATATCTGCAGCAATCGCTTTTGTGTCCCACCTTCTTACAATTGTAGCATTTTTTCTTCTTATAAGGACAATCTGATTCCCAATGCTTTTCTGCACATCTCTTACAGTTATATCTAGGAAGAGGCTTGTTATATTCTGTCCTATATTTATGGTTATTAGGATTGTAATATCCCGTTCCATTTCGATTGCTTTTCTTTGTAAAGTTCTTGGTTGGTGTGTATGGTTTTCTAACTTTTCTTACATATGCCACTCCGGATTCTTCTATATTTTTTAAATCCTTTTTTAGTGTAATGGCCCTTTCACAGTCCTCTGCTAGTTTCTGGAGGGTTAAATCTTGCTCAGATTCCAGCTTAGACAACACTCGTCTGCATATTTTTGCATTTTTCGTGGAAACTAACCCTTGTGCGAAGATTAGACATTTAAAATCTTCTACCGTTAGTTCCGCAAGCTTAAAATTATCGCAATTTTTATTGGCAACTGATGCGTATGTCAAATAATCTTGGTTGTCCATCTTTCTTAGATTCATGCACAGCCATCTTTTATGAAAAAGAGATATATTTGGATTAAATAATTCTTTTAGTAATTTCACAGCTTCCATGAACTCTAATTCCGCAGTTTTTTTTAGGTAATATGTAATCTATGAATTTGCTGTGTTCTGATGTACCCAATTTCCTGAGTAAGAGGCTCACTTTCTGGCTATTTGACCAATTTTTGCAGTCCAGTTGAAAGACATCCTCGTATCTTGTATAGTATGCTTCAAAAGTCTTTCCTTCCCCCGGCACATAATTAAATGTGTCCATACTATTAAAGATAGTTGTATGGGAGAAATTAACACTGTCGACATTTTCTCGATTACTCTTTAGTAGTTCCAGTGTTTTAGCACAACGTTCATTTTGTCTTTCCTCGCGGTCAGCTTGTGCCTGTAAAAATTGCATGAACATTTTTGATAAGTCTTCCATTTTTTTTTTTTTTTCGTGACGTTTTACTGTATTATCCGTTATCCAGTGACAACTTAAAAAAAAAAAATCCTTTCCTTGAGCTTTAATTTCTAGCTATGGTATTTCGTTTTAGTACCGCCGCCAAACAAATTATTAATTAAAAGATTCCTTTAGTTGTTGTTTTGCTAACGGGGAGCAGTAATTAGAATCCACTGGTGAACTTTTTTTTCGTAGGTTACTTCCTTGCTTTTCGTAATACGAGTCTGACCTGAAAATTTTCCTTTGCAAGTTGGTCCTTTAGTAATACAAAACAGATTTGTCGTTTAGCGACAAAACAAAAATTCACTTTTACATTCGTTTGCAAGCTGGATTCCCAGAAAACGGCGTAAATTGTCGCTTTTGCCACGTACGAGTTTTTTTTTTCACTTAAGTTGAAACTTTTCTTTAGCGTAAAATCCGTTTGCTCGTCAACACTTTGCATTGTACTTTTTTTTTTAAATAGTTCTTCGTCAAACTGTTATATTTGACGCTTCATATCTCGTCGCCAACTGTTGTGGCTGCAAGGTTGAACAATAATTAGTGAGGAATACAATGAAGACGCAAACAACAAGGAGAATGCAATAATAAGTGTATTAAAGAAAAGGTGTAGTTACAGTATGTACAAATGAAGGTGTCGAGTCAGAGAGTCTTGGTGGGTGGACATGTACGCTCTTCGGCGTCACTTCCGGTGGCATTTAGGTAACACACACTAAGGCCAACCTAGGCTTGCCATTTATAGTGTAACGTTATTCGTATATGCAAATGAGTGGTTGCCACCACAACAATTAGATAAAAGAAAGAAAACTTAAAACTCATTAAGTGATTACAATTAAATAGTGTAGAATTTAAAAACATTTGTTTTATGTCAAGTTCTTTGAAAATGTAAAACTTCCATCAACAAGAAATGATATGCAATGAAAGAACACATTACAGAAAAGAATAATGTTCCTACGTAAATGACCAGAAAAAAATCAAGTGATATCATCGACACACTGTATAGAACACACATATATCACTTATTCTTACCTCTTTGCGATAGAAGCAGTTTCACTTTGCCTACAATGACAGGAGGCCTATACGATACATAATGTAGTAACGAATTGTCTGAATTCAGAACATACTCAACACAAATGTTACAAAGAAACAGACCTGAGGGAAGTACTTCTCAAGGTAAACCCAGGAAAAATATTTCAATATTTGAAAAAAGCTGATGTTTACACTAGAATCTAATAGAATGTGCAATTTCTACAAAGTTTCGAGGGTTGATATGCCGTAAAATATAATAAACAAAGTAAACATCAATAAATATCCGAATAGGCTTAAAATTTGAAGCACATTTTTTGCCAGAATAATTTGATTCAGAATTAAACGACCCGAAAAGGGTTCATATGTTGTAAAAAACAAAAAACAAACACGCATTTTCGTAGAAAAATGGCAGCAAGCAGACATACGTTCACTATCCGCTTCGTAGCTTTACTGAATGAACTTAATTTCCTAAACAAATGCAAATACTACTATTATCACTTATGTGACTTAATCAATATTCTTATTAAACATATTTTAACATCATTTTTATTCAACTTTTTAACTGGACCTTTATTTATTAGTGTTATTGTGTATGTTGTTTTAGATGCACTAATAACTTACGACATAATGTTTCTCCCTTGTTTTGTATTTTCCACATTGGAACTATGGGTGATATTGAACGCTGTACTTTTTCAAAAAGTGACGATGTTCTTTTCATCTTTCCCCGGTCTTGGGTCTCTCCTGAGTATTACATGAACCCTCATTTGATAGCTTATAAGAGCGACAGGAACTAAGGGGTGACCTCCTTTAGTTTCTGTTCCTCTCAATTCCACTCTGACACAAAGTGGTAGTACCTGAATCTGGTGGTATCAGCCTACTGTTACAAAATGAATAAACACTTTAGAAAATGCTGTGTACTTAAGGTTAAAGGGACCTTAAAACACAAACTATCTTTATATTTAATGAACAACAGATAATACCACTTTTTGTGATATTCGGCCAACGTCGGACATTTCGCTTTCCATTAAAGTGGAAGTTTATGGAGAATACAAATTAACATGCGGTTCCCAGTCAGCATGTATATTCAGGCAAGGGAAGATGACATACAGCGCCTAGTATTTCCAACTGGTCACTCATCTTGTACTGGCCGGGCTCATCGTCGCTTACCTTCGGCGATCCAACGGGAACCGGTGTGTCAACGGGATTATGCCGTATATTTATATTATCCGGCAATACGTCACCCTAAAAAGCTGATATGCCGTAAAACGACACAAACAAAGAACATGTTTCCGAGTAGCAGGACGACGATAATTTTATCTTAAAATATATTTTATTTAATGATATAAGTATGCATTTTTCCTTAGCTTGGAGTCTTTCTATGCGCCTATATTATGTTAAATAAGAAATTGTAAAGATAAGGAAGGTTTGGACAATATCGAAATTAATATTTTAGAAAGGATGTTTTCCACTATAGCTGAAGAAATTTGAAAATAAAAACCCTAGGAATAACATACGCATACTCTTTCATCTTACACCCTCTACTTTTCACTTCCCTCAGCCACTACTCCCTCTTACCGCCTAGACATATAACTACCTTTTCACGAAACTATTTCTACCACTCTGCTTTCTACAAGCTACTCTCCCCCACAATAACATTCCTTCATACATATCCAATCTAGTTTTCTTAAACTTATTCCTTTACATGATTTCCCCATGTCTATTTAATATGCAACTACTTTATTCCGCATTATTTTGAATGACCACTGGGGAGAATTTGAATGCCTACTAGACACTGTCCACGAGTGTCTTAGTTCTCTCTGTACAGAGGTTTGTCAGGACAACCTGGCATGAGGATATTTCTTCCTACAAGTAAACGCTGATCAAATATTCCAAATAACAAAGTATTCGAAGCCCAAATAAGATCCCCTCGATTTGTGCCACAAACTGGCCTATACAAGGAATGTTGCACCTTTTCCAAGTTATGTTATCTCTAGTAATAGCACTAAACTGGATACTCCACTAAATGAATTCTTGTCCTAGAAATCGTTAGACCAATAGACGAAAAGACAGATATAACATAATCAACTGGTCAATTTTGGAGAGGAAAATCGATGTTCTTCACTTCTTCACTAACTCAACGTTTGAAAGGTTAAGGAGAACTTTAATAGAACACTCAGATATCTATGCATCTCATATAGAGATAAATTATTAACCCCATGAAGGGGCTATTTCATTTCTGAGAACTTACACTGAAGCAAAATGAAAAAAGAAAAAAAAACAAGTAATTAATACCAACCAATCATTTGTAAACGTACACTATTCACCCACTCACACACACATACACCTGTCCTACTCCATTCTACCCTACCACTATCTCCCACGACACAATCTTGGCATTTTGACCCGTAACCCCCATCCTGATGCTGTATAACAATGATCCAATCTCCTGATAGAGATACACTTTTTAACATTGTTGTGAGAGTCTTACAGATAGATACGCTTGCTTTTTTTCCTTTGAATCTAGTGCCTAGATAACACTCTCCGAACACCTGCTCATCTAAACACGGATGTGGGATTCACCCTTGAAAGAGCGAGAAGTTCGCATCACCCAGCAAACACAATAACAAACGTAGATTACGCAGATTACTGTGCCTTGTTATTAGACACGATTGATGAGGCTACCAAACTTCTAGCATACTTCTACTTGTACTCGAAACAGCTTTTACCCGGAGTTGGTCGAGCCGGCTTGATCCATCCTTGCCCCTGCGTCCCTTACGAAAGCTGATCAACCATGACGATTTGACGTCAATGATTGAGTGATCTCTAGTCACTTGATCTTCCAACAGCGAACTCCGTAGATTCGAGGACCCACATTGGGTTCTAGGTAAGCTTTAACCGTCATCAGCAAAGTTTTTCTTTCTTCATCACATCGCCTTTTCCAACCCTGTAAGGAAGTTGAGGTAATAATTTCATAGATGAACTCTCCTGGTTGATGGCGAAGGGCATGACCCAGCCAGCGTAGACGTCTTGTGAGGATGACCTGTCGGATAGAGTAATTTTGCAGCAGAAACATACTGTGTTGTTTGAGAGGAAGTGTTACCATCAGACAGTGAGGATGCGACGATGGCAGTAGTGATCGAAAGTTTCCAATACTCGCAAAGTCGTCCACTCTCAGTGCCATAATCGAGGATCGTTCACATCAGCGCTTTGTTGATCCTTACTTTAATGCTGTTCCTTATCTTAGATCTTAACCAGAGCAGGGAATTGAGTCGGTAAAAGGGATAACGTGCATGATCAATTTGTGCATTGATGTCAGATCCACCTTGACCCAGTTGTGTAATCTATTTAAAACTCCCATATCCTTCAAGAACATCGCCATTTAAGATGATGGGTGTTTTGTCTGTTAGTGCGAAACCGGAAGCGATTATTTTTGTCTCGAAGGCATTTATTTTCATCTTACTCTGCGATTCAACATATCGACGCGCATTGATAGCAAACTGGACATCAGCAAATGTTTAACTGAGTTATGCGATAGCATCAAACTTCAAACATCTCATCGAAAAAGCGACCAGTGAGATTACATTAATATTAGCAAAGCAGAATTTATCAGCTACAACAAAGAATGAGAACCTTAAAGAAGACGTTTAAGTCCAGGGTGGACTCTGTCTTACTCTAAGGCTGCGAACACAAGACAAGTTACTTAACGGAACATGCACAATGATGTTACGAGTTGCATTGGATATCAGCTGGAAGAAACACACAAACAACGAAACGCTTAAATAGACACCTTACACCTATCGCGGTCTCGCTAAGAGAAAAAAGGCTTCGTCTAGATGGTTAATCCTGGAATCAGAACTTGTGAGTGACGACCCCTTACATGGTTTATATCATTATAAAAAGTGATGACTTGTCTTTAAGGGGGTGACGGTTGTAAATTATTGCTCTATTTCACCTCTCATGAATACCCTTAATTTTACAATTACATAAGGTAGCTTGTATTATAGAGACACTGATAGGAAGAGTAAAATCCATTTTGTTATTTGATGCAATTAAAACCTTTGATATTTTATTTTAAAAATAATTCAAAATTACTGGTTTTCCGATATATATATATATATATATATATATATATATTGAGAGAGAGAGAGAGAGAGAGAGAGAGCGAGATTGTATTGTTGTTCTTTCCTAGATGTTAATCAAATGAAACTTCAGTGCTTATAAAATAGAACTGTATTATAGTATACATTTCTTTATCTATACACATATTATGAGCTATATATATGCATACACATTTCAGCTACGACCCTTTTAGAAATCTAGCTTTCTCATGCCTTTTTACAAACTGAAAATAAGACTCTCATATATACATATATATATATTTATATAATATATATATAATATATATATATATATATATATATAATATATATATATATATATATATATATATATATATATATATATATATATATAAAATATATTTTAATATTCTTGTAGGTGTTTCCTCCAGCTGATATCTAATACACTTTCTTCCTATCTCAATCTCACGAAGCAAGAAAGGCTTCTGTTTGCTGTTCACTCCATGATGAAATAAGTGATAACTTATGAGTGCCACTCTACTATGAAATCAATAATGCAACAAAAGGTCGGTTGGAAGACTTCGCACATGTACATTGACCAACTTGTTAAAGGCTCTGGAGGCCAGATAAAAAAAAACCCGTCTGACAGAGATGGTCTGAAAGAACAACACAGCAGAACCCGAGAAGAATTCTCGACCTAATTGATTGACCCCCACAATAACAAGAACTTTATTTATATCGATTGATATAGTAAAGATTGAATACGGGTGTGGTAAAACATTGTTTTAAAACGGATTTTTCTACATAAAGCTAGAGTAAAAATTAAAGTTGAAAATTTCAATGGAAGATTCGAATTAGAGTTACGTGTCAGGATATGATGTCATGAATATGAAATTTGAAATGGATATGTGGCAAATAAACTTTCGTCTCTTCAGCGTTTGACGTCAACGCGAACAGACGTCGGTTTTAAGGCACTATGGAGGATGCCTCTAGTAATACAATCATCTAGAGAATCTTCTGTAAAGAAAAACCAAATAAATCAACAAGAAAAATAACATGCCACTCAGAGCAAATAATGGAATTGTTTGTTGTTCTTTTTACTTGTTTCTACTATTACAGCTACCAGATAAAGAAAGAAGATGGTTTCTATTATCACAAAAAGCGAAAGAGAAAGCGAACAATTCTGTTTCTGCTGCTAAACACTGCTATGATGATTGATACTATTATTACTACTGATCTGAAGACGCCACTACCCATTGTGCTTTCTACTTACGACGTGTCAATGAGACAAACAGCTGCTTCTGTCAACGAGAACATTACGTCTCATCTGGTGTGATGATTCTCCTTTCGAACGTTTCAAAGAGTGTATTAGTTCCACGTAAAGTTGGTATTTGATTATCTATTACAAAAACAGTTATTAGTCGATTAGCTGTCTCATATATTCCCATAAGCTTTCATCATTTTAATATGCAGGTTACCATGGCGAAGAGCGCCCTACGCAGTCACCATTATGCTAGTTTTGTGTCTCGTGAACGGCTTTAACTTAACCATTACACGAATGCGCTCAATCTACCACCTGATCTGTTCGACCAATCATGAGTTGATGTTTATCCACCCTCGCCGTTACTCTCTTTGATTTGGATGAAAGTAAAAAATAAAATGTTATGAAAAAAATAAAAATAGAAATATGGCTAAACGTTACATTTTTATGTGAATCGATCTTTCAAATATTTGACTGCTACAAAAATGTATGTTTCTACAGATTTCGCCTCGGATGTTTTAGACTTAGAAAGAAACAAAAATCTAAATAAAAAGGGAAAAATAAAAGCAAAAAAAAAACAATAAAAATAAAACTACGATGAAATAGGTCGCGAAAGAATTAATCTGTTGTTTTCAAGCCTCGTCACTTCTGTAATTACTTTACGCGACAAAATAAGCCCCTGCATTATTTAAATAACAACAACAACAACAACAACAACAACAATAATAATAATAATAATAATAATAATAATAATGATGATGATGATGATGATGATGATGATGATGATCTGAATTTCAAACATGAAGGTAATTATTGTAATTAAAATAATTTTGGAAGCATTAGCAACAATTCCGAAATAAAATGGGAAAAAGAATTGGAACCGTACAACGCACGACACCGAGGAAAATAGCTAAAATATTAAGGAAAAATGATCGAGGGTGGAAACCAACCCACATAACCAGGTAACACCAACTAACCACAGAAACAGAGATAGAATAAAAAATATAGAAAAAAAAAACATTGCACGAATCCAAAAAAGGAAAGTGGTAATACCATATAAACTGATCGTGAAGGGTCAAGGAGGATAGTAAGACGGAGGAGGAAGATCACCATGGAGATTTCCATTAGAAGGATATTGGAACCTTGGTGAGGCTCATTGTCACTCAAATTCGAGAGAAAGCCAACGGCTGTTAGCAGCGAGAAATCAATGGTAAACGGCTGCTACGATAGCGTAATGTGATTTTACACAGTGAACGAAAGGAGTGGTGAGTACTAAGAATGTGAGGAAACATAATGACATGGCTTTGTTTGGTGGCGTCATTTTGCGATATATTTACCATTTTAAGGTTATTTAAAGCCGAATTCAGTCACGTTGACAAATGTTTATATTCTTCAAGTTCTTAATATCTTCAGATATTTATAGTTTAATTAGTTTCATGAACAACTTGTCTGGAAATGAAAATATCTTTCGAAGCCATTTCTGGATCATTATCATTCCGGGTCGGAGTAGACCTGGGGAAAAGGGGAAGTAAAGGCTGACTAAACGTTCTCTCGAAAGTCCCCTAATTGGGGTATCATCATCTGGTATGCCTTAAGATCATACAAAGGATCTAATAATGTTCTGAATAGAAAGAAAATACAAAGGACTAGTAACGAAAAGTATAAATAAATAACGATTGCATCAAATATACGGCATAATCACGTTGACAAGCAGGTGCTCGTTAGATTAGCGAAGTTCAGCAACGTTGAGCCTGGGCAGTACCAGATGAGTGACCGTTTATGAATACTAAGCGCCATATGTAAGAGGACGTCGACACCTTCCTGCAAGACCAGCAAACCCTAACGTCGTCATTTCCCCTGACCAGGATATACATGCGACGGGGAACCGCTTGTGAATTTAATATTCCCTAGTAACTTCCTTCTTCGAGGGAAGCCGGTTTAACCCGCCTAGGGTGAATGCCGCTTCGTTCGTTTCGTTCATTCAATTGCATAACATAAGTACAAACAATATGAATTTTTAAAATCATAACCTAAAACAAACTCATTACGTTAAAGTACCGCTTCTCGTCGGATTATGGATTTTTCTGGTTACTACTTAGAGAGGTTGTAACAAAGTATAGATGTGCGCGTGTTAAAATAGGGTTAAAACGGAATTTTCAACATTAGGCTGGAGTAAGGAAAATTTTTTAAAAATCTATAACAATTAAACGATTTAAACTGGACCTTTCTCTCAAGATATGACGCTATACACAGACAGTCAAGTTACAACTAGCAGATAAGCTGATAAAATCCTTTTCTTGTTTCTGAACCGCGAAAGAGAACGGTTGTCTTTGGTACAGCTGCTTCCTCTCTATAATGAATGGGTTGGGGAAATTCCCACGGGGTATTATGTATGTTGGAAAATAAAAGTAAAACCTTGAGCAAATTATTAAATCACAAATGATTTTGTACTGTTATTAATAACTTTTACATCCGCTGTTATTAAAAAAAAGAAGACAACGGCTGTTAAAAACAAAGATAAAAATTAAGAGGAAGACGGCAAACACTTCTGTCTCTATATATTCTCTGCTTCAAAACAACGGAAAAGAAGAGAAAGACAGAGAGATGTCACTACCTATTAACCAACTATTTACGACGTGCCAACGAGAGTTGTTACAATAGAATTAAAGAATGATTCAACCGTGAGACTTTGTAGTCTCACGGTGGGGTCATTCTTTAATTTTATTGTAAAAAACTTTCGTTTGGCACGTCGTAAATAGTTTGCTTAATAGGTAGTGACATCTCTCTGTCTTTCTCTGGACCACTTAGGAATACCTAGTGCCGTAAGTTTAGAAGTGTTGTGAAGTTACTTTCTCTAATATACTCCTCTGAAAAGTATTAATGAATCTCCTCCTGTAGCTCTGAGTTAAATAGCACAGCAGACTAGACTATCAAGCCTTGGTAAAGAAACTGTAATGTAGGATATGTTCACGAGTTTCAAGTGATATTTTTTCATGTTGGGTGTAATTTAATGAAATCAAAAGGCAAAGCGAAAAATATATAATACTGTGGGGTCGGTGGTTATGATAGATCGATTCGCAAGGTCAGACAGAAGGTCAGTGACAGAGATATTCTGTAGCTGTAGGAAAGGTACAAGCGTAGAAGCAATTACAGCTCGAATTGGAATTTTGTGAAGAGGGGGGCAGAAAGAGAAGAACTGTCGAATGAGACAAACGTATAACAACGTTCTAACTAGCCAGCTCCCACCACTATTTATGTTGTTACATTAAAAGTATGATTCTGAAGAAAACATTGCTTCCGACTCTGTTTAATACTGCGTATAGAACATTCTTCTCCAACCAACTTACCATAAAATTCATCAACCAAATAAAACATTTTATTTGGAGATATGTCTGTCAACGAATAAAGAAATTGTTATATATGTTATAAAGTTGTGTTAAATGTATTCTTTCTTAACGACAACCAAACAACATAACACAACTAAACTCGTTTATTATCATTCTACTACGATCTTTTGACTGTGAGTATCTCTTCCGATGCTGCACTTCATTTTCTTATCATCGGTCGGTGATAGAGATCCTTCTACACTGAGGACATTTTAATTTTTGTTCCAATCCAGAATGTTTCTGTTTGGGGATCTGGATTTCCCTACATTAAAAACTCACTCGTTGTCTAACCCTGACCACGTAGAGATGCAAGTAAATAGGAACAATACTAGACTTGGAGATGGGAAACCTCAGAAATAACAGCAGTTATTCCCCGTTTATCCCAGCATGTCTTCCAGTCATCATAGATATATTGTTCACCAAGTAACTCTTTCAAACAATGGAAGGCTAATGTAAACTTAATAAATGGATTGGTCACGTCAAAATACTTTCTATATTAACTAGATTAAAAAGACGTTTTGCATTAAAAACACCAATGAAAACACTTTATATAACTTCTGAAAATTATTTTTTACTTTTGAAACTGTAATGAAAACGCTTGATAAAGTAATGTATTCCAACATATATACAGGTAGTTTACGTAAGCTTATTTCAGAGCAAATTAACATTTTATAAAAACTTAAGGCTGTGTTAATGTCGGATGTTTTTCTATTAGTGTATGTACACATGCGGGTGAGTTGGTGATAAATAGCAAAGATTGCTTTATAATATAGAAATGAAAAAGAACACGACGTGAAAAGGAAGGCATGCCAAGACGCAAACAAATAATTATTTAATTTGCATAGAATTTTAGAGCAACGATTTTCGAATCAAAATGTAACAGCTGCTACCACAGATGCGACAAACACCTCTACAACTACAACTACAACTACCGAAGTAATAATAATAAAAATAATAATAATAATCAGAAGAAGAAGAAAATATAGCTAAGAAAAGGACTATTGATCAGAGAAACGGAATCATAACTGACAGCCGCACAAAACAACGCAATCAGAACAAACTATTTAAAAGCCGTGATTAACAATTCCCAGGAAAACAGCAAATGTAGAATCTGTCAACAAAGAGACGAAGCGATAAATCACATAATAATTAACTACAACAAACTAGCATTAAAGGGCTACGAAACCAGACACGACTGCGCGGGAAAGACTATTCACTGATGACTATGAGAATGTATGCACTTTGAACATGCAGACAAGCGACACGGACAAAAACAAGAGCCAGTTGTGTAAAATGAAAAATATGATAATATAAAAGAATGTAAACCCTGCTTAATCGTAGATTTCGTCGTCCCAGCAATTAAAAAGAGTGAATACCAAGGATGAAGGAAAACTGAGTAAATGAATTGAACTTGCCAGAGAGTTGAAAGGAATACGGAATATATACGGAGTAAATTACTGCAATACCAGTAATTGTAGGAACACTAGAAACAGTTCCAAAAGACGTGAAAAGTAAAATAGGAAGCATTAGAACAACATTAAACATTGACACCATACAACGCATGTAAAAAAGCCCAACTACCTCAAAAGGGTAACTATTAATTTGTATTTATTAAATATATAAATAAAAAATATAAAAGAAGAAAAACAATAAATGTATATCTATTCCATGAAAAATGCCAGTATACTGAAATCATATGCCATTAATAGGGTTAAGATAAAAATTCATATACACTAAATGTACAAAAGCATAGAAATTCCCAAATTTTTACACTTTTATTGTCATTAAGGGTATGCGAGCACAACAGTGCTATGTATTTTACTGGTAGGAATTTTTCTTCAGCGCACCTCACACACTTCATCCACTCATGCATAGAGATTTATACTGTAGTGATGTGATAATGAAATGGTTTGGTTTATATACAATCATACCCTTACTGACAATAACAGTGTAAAAATTTGGGAATTTCCTTGCTTTTGTACATTTAGTGTATATGAATTTTCATCTTAACCCTATTAAGGGCATATGATTTCAGTATACTGGCATATTTCATGGAATGTCACTACTTTTGTAAAGGCTATACCTCAATACAATGCCATCTCATAAGGTTTTGGGGAATTTTCTGGAAAACTAAGGTATATAGTAAACTGAAATTAAAATGCCATCAACTAGACCCTAGAACCTCTATCTCTGCCAATAATCATCTGAATCCATCAAATAGTTGATGAGATACAGGGTGGCACATACGTACGTACAGATAATTCTTGAAGTCTGTTAAGGAAGAAGAGCGCTCTCGCACCTCCCTTGATTATCATCCTAAACCTGAGTTAATCAACGTTTGTTTTCCTAAGGCTTTTTTGCGATATATTTTAATCACACAAACTACATGCTAAAATATTCCCCACTTGTGAAGTTGAATTGAGTTTAAACACACATCTATTTTAATTGTTTTAATTAGAAGAAAGGAGTTTGATGAGCGAAATAAAAATGAAAGAAAAGAAGACTCCCGGGCAATGCCAGGTAGATATAACTATTTATGAGATTTTAGTTTCAACGTTTCGTAAGACGTCTTATCGATTTGATTGCACACACCAATGTTTTAATGGTGTATGTTTATTCAGTGAATTATTTTGTTGTCAAAGATGTCACTACTTTTTTTACAAGAACGTAAGAGATAAGGTTACAACTAAAGAGATCAAAGGAACGAGGTCAATGAGCGAAATAAAATTAATATAAAAACACTCCCGAGCAACGCTAGGTAAATGCAACACGCATACTGGGTGCATCACATGTAACCGTCTACTAAAACATGTTTAGTTCAAATACTAAAATTTATTAATATTTAGGTACCAAAAACCAAACGGAACTAACATAAAAAGATTCTTGCTTATAGCACCCCATCTGTGGACAAGATACCACTTGTATATCTGTTCTCTTGGAGAATCAAGTCTTGTTAAGTAATCTTCTGCGCATTCCCATCACCGTTCCTTATCCTCTCGTGACGGCGATTATCGCGAACCTACAATCTTTTTAATCCTCGAGTGCCCCCGGGCCTTGATTAGCGGTGTCCCATCAGTTGTAAAAAAATGTACTCAAAACAAATAAAATATACTTGCTGAAACATTAATTGTACATGAAACGAAACCTTTGTGGAGCACAATTAGAGTGAGCGCTCGAAATGCTGACCGCGTTTTATCGATTCGTTTACAGATTCTATGAAGGAGAGCGTTGCACAGAAAACGAATTCATTCTGAATTGATTTCTGTACAAGAGTATAATCCATCCAGTGAGTTTCTGAATATTCTGCGTTCTTTTTTTTCAGCACGCATGAAAGAAAAAGTCCAGAGGTGAGCGAACAAATGAGCTAGGTGGATAATTTATTGGGTCACGGCGCCCAATTTATATTTGTGGGAAGTGTTGATAAAGCCAATCGCACGCGGCAGTTCTGTGATGGGGAAATGCATGGTCTTGCTGGAACAAAATCTCGCAAATACGTGGCCATGCTGACCTTATATATACGTCTATCTTTTTGCGTAGCCATATGCATAACATTGCAAGCTTTGCTCGTACGCAAAATGATATAAGCCAATTTTTATATCCAGCGCATGTTCAGCGACATGAAACTGTGAGACTTACACATGTTCGTGTCCAACTGACACGCAACAGGCGACGAGATGTCAGTTCCCAACAGCATTCGACGCTGATCGGTACACCATAAATTATCGCTGATTGCATCCCGTGACGAAGACAGATTTAAAGATTTCGTTCTGTTGTTTTGCTTGTGGACAGCGTGAAACTTTATCAATATTAACGAATTGTTTTTTCGTCAGCTTCCTGCGTCTCCCCCCCCCCACTAATTTCTTATCAATAATTAAACAACCAAAAATAATAGCTTTAATTTTACGCAGCCAATATTTGATGCATGGAAAAATATACATTCCCACTGTTGTCGATACAATTTATTCACTAATAAATACTTACAATATTAAACTCTAGATAATGAACAAAACAACAAATACATCTACTACTACTACTACTACTACTACTACTACTACTACTACTACTACTGCTACTACTGCTACTGCTAATAATAATAATAATTAAAACAGCCGAAATCTTACTTATAATTCTAGAATGCGGAAACCAACCAATAAACCAACTTCGCAATCCAATAGGGATGATTTCTTCTCATTCCTGCAGCCTCTTTCACACAGAAGATATGTTGCTAACTCTTCTCTTCTGTATAGTTATGCTCAGCTGAGCTTCAATCCATGGTCTCATCGTGTAAAACATTCACAGCAAGAACTCATAAAATCATAACAGACGATACAATAATCTTATTTTCCGGTTACTTAATGCAAAACAAAGCATGCCCTTCGATAAACATCGCTTTTCTATTACGTAATGAACAACTAAATTTGCCCCCTTCCCCTCCCGAAAACATAAAACACTAATTTGTGCACATACACAGAAATAATCGTTCTGCTTTTTTGCGAGATAATTATAGAAAATTTAACTATGATCGACAAATTACTTTCAAGGTGGATAATTCTTTTTCATAACAGAATTATCTCCCTTTGCTATACAAACTCGATATTCATTCTGAATAGACAGGCGTGTTTGGATTACTCAACCGAATTAAATGCGCTTATTGTAGTTTGCAATTTAAATTTGGTAAATTATATTCACACCTGTGCTTTTGTATGTAAGAACACGTTTTTGTTGTTTGGTTTTTAAATTTTCACATCGCACAATTAGAGTATTTGTTTCTGGGACTACTCTAAATCTTTCCTGGGCAACGCCGGGAAATAAAATAATAAACTTCGAGAACTCCTAGATATTTATAAGTATCATGTTCGCCAAAGGGTCCTCAGCGCCTCTCGGTTGGGCAGTTTTATGCTATGTGCTGTTTCGAGTTATCTCAGTTATATCTCTAGTCGCACACTTTCCATTCCGAATTCCATTTAAATAGTTTTTGTTTTATTACAAATGATTTTAAGTTGTTCATATACATAAGCTGGATTATTTTTTTATGTCAGTGAATTTATATCTGGAATTACAACACCTGAGTTTTGGGAGTTGTAATCGTGACATCGAATTTCTCTGTGTTCCCATCTCTGTCAGATGTTCTCTTCTAGCTGACATTTCCAATCTCTATGTTTCCATTGTTTTCTCCATAAACTTGGTAAATTTGTAAGATATTTCATACACTTTAAGCATACAATTATCTATGCTTAGAGGATTGTATCGTAGACTTTTGTGTAGTCGATCTATGCCATGACTATTTTTTTTACCTCTTTCAGAATATTTTGTCTGTGTATAGCAGATAATGCCCCCCCCCCTTATTGTCGATTTCCTGCACCCCTTTTCCTCGGAGAGTAGCACACGGTTATTAAGTAAGTGGTATATCTGTTCACTCAGGTGTACCGTTAAAATTTCTACATGCTTAGTAAGCAGGTTATCGGTCTGTAGTTGCTTAGTATCATTCACTTCATGGTGTCCTTTTGTATTAATGTGGCTCTTAATTTAGTCATCCACTCTCGTATGTCTGTTTCATGTATACCCCTTAGGTGCTGTGTTAGTCGTGAACTTTAAAAACCAGAATGCATGTATTCCTTCATGGTATGGCATATTCCAATCCGCAAATTTTCGTAAGGACGTCTTCAGTCTTTCATAATTAACATTTCTAGTTCTTCTTCAAATAACTGAAAAAATTTTTTAAATTTCAGTCATTCTACATATCTGTTGTAGTTTTGTTGCTTTTCCCATATATTGCCTTAGAATTGTCGTGTTTCTGATCAGTGTATTTTTTAGGTTTTGTTCTTTTTACGTTTCGGTAAGAATGGCTTTCACTGTATTCAAAAGTCTGATTTAGTTCGTACTGTTTAAATATGTATCTTTATCTTCTCAGTCTTCCGTCCTTTTGTTTTAGTTCTTCATGTTTTTTGTTTAGTATTTCTTCTATGTGAGTTATATTTTCTTCTTCCACCATATTCTGCTCTCTTTGGTCTCATTCTCAGCTTTATATTTGTTTGTAGTTTGTGAATCTTGTTTCCCATATGTTGTTTTTTGTTTCATTATTTTGACGGCGTTTGGTTTCTATGTTTAGTCTAGTAATTACTGATTTAGCCTCCGCATGAATTAAGTTCTGTAATATTATCTTTTGATATGTATGAAAGGAGTTTTTTTTACCTGTTTATTGACTTTATTTTCTTCCATGTTTCATTCTTTACTGATAGAAATTTCGTTTTGTTCTCTTTCATAATTTCTTTGGCGTTTTCGACTTCTGCTGCTTCTTCCCCAGTGCGTTCGGGGGTATTGTAATGATGATTTTCTGCCATTTTAGTGTTTATATTTTTATCATTGCCTATGTATATGCGATATCAGTCGCAAAGTTAACTAATTTGTATATTAGTTTTGTAAAATTACATTTTATTAATAAACTATTATTTGTTATTGTATTTAAATTCAATTATTGTTCTGATTTTAATATAACAGATAGTTATATGTATGGCAATTTTCTTTTATTTCCTAGACAAATATTTAGCACGTGTGTGTGTGTATTTTTAACTTAAACCTGGGAAGCTAAAAATCATCGCAAAAACGGTAGAGACACGTATAATACATTTTAAACAAATGCATATTGTTTCTTTTGTCTTGACATATGTATGCGTTTGAAAATAACGTAAAAAGAACAAAAACTAAAAAACACACTGATCAGAAACACGACAATTCTAAGGCAATAACGTATATATATATATATATATATGTTGTTTATTTCATTTCACTTCAGTCGAAGTTTTTAGAAATCAAGGGGTCTCTTTCCTGGGGTTATCACTTGATCTCCATATGAGATACATAGATATTCAAATATTCCATTAAAGTTTTCATTTACCTGTCAAACGTTGAGTTAGTAAAGTAGTTAGGAACATTAATTTTCCTCCCCCCTCCCATTTAACTATGTTGTAGTATGCCTTTCTTGTGGTCTCTTAGTCTTACCGGATTCCAAGACAAGAATTCATCTAGTGTGATGGATTATCAAGCTAAGTGCTTTTACTTAAGATAAAAGCACTAGGAGAAGGTGCACCATTCCTCGTATGAGCAAGTGTATAGCCGTGCTAAGGGGATCTTATTTGTGCTGTGAATACTATGCTATTTTGAATATTTCGTCAGGCTTTACTTGTGTAAGGTCTTTCTGACAACCCCTTGTACAGAGAGGCCGTCTACACTAGAGGATGGTGTCTAGTAGGTAGTCTAAACACACACACATACACACATATATATATATATATATATATATATATATATATATATATATATATATATATATTTACATGCATACATACATGTCTGTGTAGTTTGAAAAAATAAATGCATGGGTTTGAATCATTTTCTCTTTGTGAAATTGTTTTATGTTCCAGCCCCTTAGATAATTATGATACTCCGTTTATATAATAGGAATTTGGTCTACGCAAAACACGGTTATCCTTAAAAATGAACATGGAAATTATAGTAGTAAACAGACTGACTATGTTACCATCTAATTTACATGCCTGTTTGCGGTTTGTGCAGACACAACGTAAATTTGATGACGACGCTGAAAAAAAGTCACACTTTCTCTAAATGTTCACAGAAACCTTAAGAAATATTAGAGAGTGGTTGAATGCACATATGGTGAGAGTGGACCGTAGAAATACATAGATAGCTTAGTGAGGGATAGGTGATTTGTTCAGTTAGTTACACATTACGGCTAATGAGCACAATAAAAACAATCCCAGAACTAATGTATATTTTGGCATGTATTTTGTGTGATCAAAATATATAGCAAAAAAAGCCTTAGCAAAACTACCGTTTAGTATAATTAAAATATGAGAAATTTTGGTTAGGATCAAAATGTAGTATTTGTTTGATCTCAATTGGGTAATTATCTTAGGCATCACCACCTTCTTTTTAAGTGGAAAGATATTACCTGCTGCCTGAAACAACCTTATTCGTGACGACTGGACAACACAAGTATTTTTATTACGGATACAACCAGTCCGTTTTTGAAAAATTGGATTCTTTTCATAAAAAATCGATCTTATGGCTCGCTTTGCTTCCCTGGGTAGGCAAGTAAAGACGGCTTTCTTTTCTCATGCGAAGTATTTACAGAAAAAAAATAATAGTCACTTCATAGTTAATTTGAAAGTTACGTCACGTGATATTCTTAAACGGTAACCCATTTAACTACTGCCTTGGCTTAACGTAGCTTAACCTATTTTTTTGTTAATTCCATATGGAAAATAAAGATTTAGATTTCGAATTGTGAATTCTTAATGCATCTATACTCTCGTCCTCACCAGGTCTTTCGTTACCCTGCTTTTCCTTTCAGTTAGCTTTGGTAGTTACACTTAGTTTCGCTCAGTAAAGTAAACATTTATATAAAACAAAAAAACGAACAAAACTAAATGATCTATTCAGTTTAGAAAACTAACAAACAAACAAAAAAAAAACTTCAAAAATAAAACGCGCACACACAACTGATTGGTCAACTACGTTGCCATGCCAACATTTCCAGGAATTGACATCTCTTTTTAATAACCTCCTCCCCTCTCTTTTACAGCCAACAATGCTGAGGCCGTAACGAAAGGTTTTCGAATCAATAAGTGTTTTATTTCTTTAGTCGTTCGAGTTTATCACAGCAATACACTTGATCCAAACTGCTGACGCGCCGTATTTATTCAGCTTTTCAGACGTGACAGCATCTCATGTGTGCTTTTAGATCGACCTCATAGCGGTAGATCAACTCGATCGAGCTCTTGCCTTTATCGAGCCATGGCGTCATAGCATTGTCAGACGCTGATTAGAACTGGCCGCGAAATACCATCAATTCACAATCAAAAGGTGGGCGACAAAAGACATCATGTCAATCTTAGCTAAATGATTTGCCTCTGTCTATTCTACATCCTCTAAAACATGCCAGGCATAATTAGCGGCATCCATCTTTACTCAAATAAATTCGTGATATTTACATTTTTCATTATCATCCTATCATATGATGCAAATGCTGGATCTTTCGTTGGACATCAAGGTTACAGTCCATCAAAACTTGCTCCATCACTGCAATTACTTAGGATGTGTTCCATTGTTTGTTTTGTGATTTCCACAAGGGCAGTTACTTGTTGATGGTCACCACCAGTTAAGGTTGCTGGCTGTTCTTCCGACCTTCGCTGTGGTAAGCAGCAAAGCTTCGCGTGCTTCCACCGTTAATCCCGACGGTTTCTTAACATAAAAATGGAGACCGATTTCTACACTACATCCACTGCTGGTTGTAAAAGGGGGGATGCCTTTTTAGGTTACGTATTTCATAAGAAAAGACTAATGATCTAAATCTCTTCCGAAGAGGCAAACTCACAAAAGCAGGTAAGGGATATTTGGAGACATAAGTTTTGACGACTATATATAAAAACTTCCAATAAAAAACGGTCCTCTGTCGATGGAAACAAAATCCCTACAATCCGCGAAAAAGCGTCAAAAGCCTTGGTCGCTGTTACTTTCTACTTCTGACTGATCGGCATTGATTATGCTCCATTAATAAATGTGACCCCCTAAACAAGGACATATTATGGTACATTTTACTTTCGGTTAATTCCCAACTTATCATGGACAATCAACGTTTATTAAGCGTCACTTACGAAAGTTGCGAACATATAGCACCTGATCAGTAAGTATTATTTACTCCTCTCCAGGAGTTAGGCACAAGGCCAGTTTTATCCTACTCCCATAAGTAAGATGTGACCCAAGGTCGGGTCGGAAAGTGGGGGTTGAAAAGCCAGCGCCCGAGAGGTGAGCACTCTGACCATTAAAAATTGCCTGGGCAGCCCCGTCGGCATTCCCCGGTAGGGGCGCCTCAAGCAGTAAGCAATTAACTTACTCCTCCCCAAAGAGGGGAGGCAAAGCCTGGGAGGGTGGACCTCCTAGAACTGCACAGGACAGACCCATAAACCGGCGTAAATCAAGCCCCGAAGGCCAAGACAATACCGGTCTATAGGGTGCAGTATCCATCGGAACAGATACTACACTTTGATCTTAGCCAAAAGGCCAAGAAAGTTTCAGTAAGTATTATTTACTCCTCTCCAGGAGTTAGGCACAAGGCCAGTTTTATCCTATTCCCACAAGTAAGATGTGACCCAAGGTCGGGTCGGAAAGTGGGGGTTGAAAAGCCAGCGCCCGAGAGGTGAGCACTCTGACCATTAAAAATTGCCTGGGCAGCCCCGTCGGCATTCCCCGGTAGGGGCGCCTCAAGCAGTAAGCAATTAACTTACTCCTCCCCAAAGAGGGGAGGTAAAGCCTGGGAGGGTGGACCTCCTAGAACTGCACAGAACAGACCCATACACCGGCATAAATCAAGCCCCGAAGGCCAAGACAATACCAGTCTATGGGGTGCAGTATCCATCGGAACATATACTACACTTTTATCTTAGCCAAAAGGCCAAGAAAGTTTCAGTAAGTTTATGAAAAAAAATGGTTGGCATTATACAGTTCATCAACGTCGTCATTTGGTGAGGAATATAAATTAAGTGCGTGACTCTCGTAGTCCATTAGTGAAGAACGCTCAACCATCTGTCATAACTGGTCGAACATGGAAGGCAGGACAGGCTGAAAAATCGTCCTTAGTATACAAGAAATAATTCGCATTGTGGCATATGAAAGAGAAGGTCTAGGTCTTCACTCACAGAATTCACAGTAAGCCAAAGGATAATAGTTTCGGAAGAAATTCACTATCTTGAAGAAGCACACGCATTGCTACAGCTGTAGGTCAAAGTAAACAGGGCGCATGAACAAAGTGAGAAAGTGCAAAAACAGATACATCACATGGTGCGACAATAACTACATGGAGCCTAAAAAATGAATGGTTATCCTAAAGATAGTCTACTATATCCGATCGATGCAGAGCATTTGTGACACTATCTTCTCTCAATGCGAGCATACTCTGAGAAGCTACACGTGGAGACAATGAAGTATTGGAGTTGTGAGACGGCCAATAAAGCTCTCAATGTTACGAGTCGAAGAAAATAGTTCAAAGTCTTTGTGTAAAAATAGGCAGAGGTTGACATTGTTTGATTGCTGCATGGACTGGTACGTAGTATTTAACTTAGAGAAATAACGTTTACCGATCAGCGTCTGTGTATTATCATTTGGTCCGATGATAAAAAAAACGTTTTCGGCATTGAATTAACGGTTCCATTTGAAGAACACTTTGACTGGGCACACCAGCAAAAGCTGAAACAATATGAAGATCTACAAGAACAATTTGTCAGAAATGGCTGGAAACTATTGTATTTCTAATCGAAGTCGGGTGGCGAGGTCTTATTGCCAACTCAACCTCCGCATTTTTTTTACTAATCGTGTTATTCTCTCTATAGGACAATAGGAAACACATAAAGAAGATACACGACAAAGATCTATCTGCATCAGAGGGAATATGACAATCCCACAGAATGTCGACAATCCAATAAAGCCTGGTAGTATCGTGAGATGTCTGGGCTACTCGTAATAATAAGAAACCATTCCGTAATTGAGAGTCATCATCTGATGAAGGCTTTGTTGGAAGAAATACTTTATATATTCATGTAATGACTAACTAATTAACTACTAACTAATAAATTTGTGTAATATATATATATATATATATATATATATATATATATATATATATATATATATATATATATATATTAAAGAAAGGAAGATTAAAATAAAAAATTGCATAAAATTACATAAAATTACATAAAATTGATACCGATTTTATTAGATCGAAAGTTCAGATGCAAGGAGTTACATTAATCCTTAAACCATGGTTTTTCAATGTAATTTTATGTAATTTTATGTAATGTTATTCAATTTTTTTATCTTCATCTTCCCTTCTTTAAAATTGATTGCTCTACTCAACGTATTGAGCTTTACTTTATCGCGATAGATCACTTTACGATACTTCACTTATCGTTAATTCTATTATCATTAGTATATATATATATATATATATATATATATATATATATATATATATATATATATATATATATAAACAAAATAAAATTACGTTTCTTGTTTGTTTCACAATTCTATAATACAGTTCAAAAAATTCAAATCTGCGCAACCGCGCATTAGAATCCAATTTTACTTTCTTCAAATTCGTTAACACGACCAGACGATAAATAATCTTTCGAGACCACGAGGAGATTCACTTGCGATTTCAACACCGGCAAGATGAAGAGGAAAAAAAAGGAAATTACTTTTTGACAAGGATGTGTCACAGCGAAAGTCTTGGGCATATATTTATTAAAAAACAATGATTTTATTCATTCAATCGAATATATATAAAAACGTTGCTTGTTTTTTTTTCAAAATTCTATAATAAAATTCAAAAAGCGTTTTCATAAGGTTGTGTGACCCTTCTTCAATTCAAAACTGTGCTATTTTGAATTCATGAATTAACAGGTGCTATCATCATAAGTCTTTTCTAAAGCTGTGTGTATTGATAAAAAAATAGTCATTATGTAGAGGATAATCTCCATTTGTAGTTTTCAGTGCGCTAGTTTTGCAACGAGGGTCACGTGAAATACAGCATCCGTCAAGTACGGAGCAAGCTCAGCGTCGCTTAAATGTAATGAACGATATGTTAAGATCGAATTGTTGTTGTTTTTTAAATTAAAAATAAATGCAACGTCATTTCATTAAATTATTATTCATTTCATGATAAAATTATTACTGACATTTATTTTACAAATGAAGGATGTATAGTAAAAATAACTCAACTATAACGAATCAATATTTAAATAGCAAGAAAAAATATATCAGAGCACAAATTACAAAAGTTACCGTAAATTTGAAAAACTCCGGCCATTTACATTGTAAATTTGATTCGACTAAGAAACTTTTTTTTCTTTTTTAATTAAGTAGTGCTCTTACAGGAATTTAGTGCACTAATTTCAAATACTGCCTAGTTTATTTGGTATAGCTTGTAGGGTGAAACACTATTTAATACTCTTTTTTCAACGCGAAGGAACTTTGAAGTGGAAATGAAGAGTGCGAATACAAATCGCGATAAACGTCATTTACAAAATTATGAAGCTATCACGATAAAATGTCTTGCATTTCAACACTCGACCACACCAAAAAATCATTTTGGTTTTGCTTAGAATTAAAATAAGCTTTTAGTCGAAGTCTAGATTTAATATATTAGTTCTGTTATTCTGTAAGTTCTCAATTTAAACACATTGGATTTATCGCCTTTTGCATTCAAACTCTTCAAATTTCAACCGACTTATTCCGGATTCAGTCTTGTTAAATAACCACAGAATATAGAAAACATATCAAAGTAAAACGTGAATACTCTCGACAAACCTGACGAGCAACAACATCCCACCTCTTCACTGTAGCGTCCCCAGACGCTGGACAACTTTATACTCTAATAGCTTATTTCCGCTATCCTTTGGGATTCTATCCCTGCTCCCTGTTTTCCCGACTGTACACCCATGTAGAAATTTAAATGTAACGTTGACAAAAATCATGCTGCCAAAATCTTACTCAGGATGGCCCCAAATCAGATTAGACCCTTACATCTCAGTAGCAATGTGCTTTGTTTGGGGTGAAAAAAAGTAAATAATAATAATAAAAATAATAATAAAAATAAACATTTGTTTCACTAATATTGCGTTTCTTTATTAAAAGAAACTTTATCAAAGTAACTCCGAAATCTAGTGGAGTGTGTACTCTTCTATTCCCTTCATCTACTCTATCGTTATTTTCATGGTAGGTACTCGACCGAACTCCAATCTTTGGTTCACTTCTGTATGTGAAACATTCACAGCACAAACTCATCTAGCTACAACCACTGCAAATAATTCTTCTTTCTTCCTCTCTGCACCTAAAACTAAACAGAACCTCCATGAACAAATTTTCTTTCCAAGAACCACTCGTCTGTGAAACACAATACCAGTAGTAATAGTAGTAGTTGTATACCAAACAAGCAATAAATGTAGTAGCAGTAGTAGTAGTAGCCACAACTAAAAATACATATGAAAAGATAGAGTGATACAACTAGATATGACGTCATTTAGCCGTGTGGTATCCTAAGTAAAAACTACAAAGCCTTGCCCATATCAATTTCTATTACTGTTCATTTTCATTGGATTTTAATCTAAATATATTTAGTATGACATTAATAGATAAACATTCCGTAAAAGCAATAAACTATAAAACATGATCAATATCAATAGCATTAAACTTAGTTATTGTTGCATAGAAAATAGAAAAGCAATAATACGCAAACAATAGATCATTAATAAGACATAGCAATGCTGTTAATAATACAACAGTAGACTGAAATAAAATTTCCCAGTAATTAATTAATCATTTAGAAAATGGCATTTATTATAGCTGGACCGAAATGAATATCGTAATTGTGTACGTACGCTGATGAAATATAACAAGGCTTTGTGTTGAATGAAATATATATTTAATAGATTATGTCAGAGAATGGCGGATTGGTCGAAAGCAACAAACTAAGAATCGTTTACGGTTGAGGGATCAGAAGATTATCTCAGTGCATAAGCAGAAGTTAAGAATCTTACGTCATTTCCCCCGAAGTGTATTGTGGCAAATCTCAAAGCGAACAGGCGCATAAACAATCGTTCGTTTCAGTTCAGGGAGGTACAAATCACGGACGGCGGCACCGGGGGGGGGGGCTTAAACCCCCCACTTTTTGACTTGCTCCATCCCTCACTTTACGGTCATAAATAATGAAGTTATATATGCCTGTGTTTAACCGCCCCGCCCCCACTTTTTAAGAGAGCCCCAACCCACTTTTATAACTATCCCGCCGGTCCTGCGTATCTTAGTCTATATCTATGTGTGTGTGTATTTCTTAGTCAAAACGTATATGTGTGTGTCTCTCTCGCTCTCTGATTTCTGTAAACGTCTTAATTTGTTCCCCATGCGAATAAAAACCTCTATCAAAAAGAAGACCGGCATCCTGTGATTTAATCTGAGACAAAGATGCGACAACACATTATTCCAAACTATAGAGTGTATAAAGAGTTATACACGTTTCAGAGACGGTCAAACTTTAAGAATTTATTGCAATGATTATTACAGAATGCACCTTGTGTACATACGTGTAGTTTTGTAAAATATAAATGTTATTTTCTTTGGTATATATCTTACTTGTTATAAGTTCAAAAGTATTTTCTTAAGGATTTAATTGGTAATCGTCAATTAGCTTTCCTAGTAATTGCATTTCCATTGTTTTGTGGTGAATGTGTCGAGCTTGTTCCTATCATTATTTGCTGGTCAGTTTTGGAGACAGGGGAAGAGTTATTTTTAGGATTATCAAATCTCAGTTTTCACTTTTAGCTCTTATGAATCATCATCATCATCATCATCATCATCATCATCATCATGATTATTATCCTCCTCCTCATCATCATCATCATCGTCGTCGTCGTCGTCGTCGTCGTCGTCAGCAGCAGCAACATCAACATCAACATCAACATCAACATCAACAGCAACAGCAACAGCAACAACAATAGCAACAGCAGCAACAGTATCACCACCCAAAAATTCAACTCTTCCTCTCCGTGGTAGGGGCGGTGGCAACGTGAAGTGTCAGAGCTATCCGTCTAACAGGGATCTGGTGTTTTGGGCCAAACCTTCCTCGACTTCGCATGCAACTTCTAACTTTTTAAAAATCCTGCAGATTAACGAATAACTGCGTTCAACGAGGAGGACTTCATGCAGACAGTTTTGAGGCGCGATCTGAAGAAGTCAAACTCGCTTAACAACAACAAAATCAACAAAAGCAACAACAACAACAAGAATCAGCATCAGTACCATAATCCTCATCATCATCATCATCATCATCATCATCATCATCATCATCATCATCAACAGTAGCAGCAAAACCATCATCATTATTATCAGCACTATCACCATCTCTATCATCATCAGCGACAATACCATCATTAGCAACAGCAGTAGTAGCACCATCATTCTTATCAGAACCAGAATCATCATCATCATCATCATCATCATCATCATCATCATCATCATCATCATCATCATCATCATCATCATCGTCGTCGTCGGCAGCAATAGAAGCATCACCTTCATAATTGAACCATCACACACCTTTTTACTAATGACGGCAAAAAATCGATTGTTTCTAAAATTAAATTCGAAACTAAGTAGCGACTTGAGCGCCATATTTAGTCTCATTGTCAGAATCAAAATGTGAGTAAAGTTTTTGTTTTCTGAGACGAACCCAGGTGTAAGTTGGAATCTCAAGCAGGTCTAATTAAATCACATAGATAAAAGGTCAATTTAATTTTAGAAATGGAAAAAAAAACTAATTAGTTTGTTTCTTGCTAATTAAGACGTTGCATCCTGAAGCAATTAACTTTTAATTTGATTCTCTGTGCGCGTTTTTGCTTTGTTTCTAACACACAAACAAAAATATATGAGAAATTGACCTGATTAAATGAGGAGATTAAAAAAAGAAACACACTTAGAAGAAGGAGAATAATAAGACAAAAGAGAATCATTAGAAACCGGATAGGAAGAAAGAGTATAAACTAGAGTTAGAAGAAGAAGAAGAAGAAGAAGAAGAAGACGAAGAAGAAAAAGAAAAAGAAGAAGAAAACGAAAGATTAGAAGGAACACAGAAGGAAAAGAAGACAAAGAAAAGAAAAAAACAGACTTTTAAGTAGAATAAGAAGAACTAGTAAAAGGAACATACTAAGAATAACAAGAAGAGTATAAATAGACTTTGAAGAGATGAAGAATAGGGGGAAGGGAGACAGATAAATAAAGAGGGAAAGACAGATAGAACAAGTAAAATTATAAGTATTACAGTAAAACATATATCGAAGAGTAACAAATCTAAAAGACTTAAAAAGCACAAGTTTTATGAAGAGATCAATGGAAAGCGGAAACATAAAATGAACTTGAGAAAGAAGAAGGAAGTGTGTGGGAGAGAGAGAGAGAGGGGGGGTAAGATAGAGTTTAGATATGATGTTAGATATTGATAAAAAGCGTTAAAGATAAAGAAAAAGGGTGATAGAAAGAGAGATATCAGGTTAGAGATAGAGAGCGATAGAGAATGAGAAAAGTAGAGACATTGAGCGATAGAGAGTAAATGAGTGAGTGAGAGAGACATGGCAAAAGGGTTAGGTGGGAATGACAAAAAGGAGAACGATGAAACGAGGAATTCGACAAGATTAAACAAAATTAGAACGAAAGGAATTGAAAAAGTGAAATGTGAAAGAAATAAAAAAAAAGGTATATACAAAGAGGAGTTACAATAAAAATAATAATAGGGAAATCTTCGCGGACTATACGTTGCCTTTACAATCACAACGCCGAATTAGACTATTACAATAGAAGTAAGAACAGCAGCAGTTTAAGAGTCGTATAAAAGAACAACCTAAATAAATAACAAAGAAGAAACAGAAAAGGGTACTTTAAGAGATTAGGACCCACTCTAAAATCGACTTAGCGTCGGTACTTTCCAAATGTTGACGTAAACCGCCAGAAAGTTCCGAAGCGGTAAGCCAATCAAATTGCTAGAAAATAAGCAGACGACATGTCAACATTTCAACTGATTGAAACGCGAAAGTAACAAATACGAAATAAATTTCGTGCTGTTGCGTCTCCCGAAGGAGTGATTAACTTTTGTCAGAAAATAAAAAATGATCGCAAAAGAAAAAAACAAATGCAAAAATATGGATATTGTAAGATCGCAAAACGTGTCAAACTTAGCAATAAATAATCTGGCGATGCAGTAACGTAAAATGCAGATGTTGGATATCAATAAGAAGGTGTAGTTTTCTTTTCGAACAGGCTCGTTAACAAAAGAAAAACAAAATACTTTAATACCTAACCGTAACGACGCCATTTTAACCTGATTACAGACTAAAAATAAGTTTCACTAAAAACAAAAACAAACAAAAAACTTTAAAATATATTTTGTCACCTGATTATTTTTATTTCTTCGTTAAAAAAATAAATATTTCTTTAATATACTCACACCGATAGCAACAAAACCACTCTCAGACTGATTCTCAAGCATGTATACTAAATTTCTGATGACCTGGCTTGCGTGTTTTTACAATCAATGTTCTAATTAAATGGTGGTGGGAGGAAGGACGAATAAGACGAACATTATTGGGAGGATTTGAATAGGGGAAGGGGGAGTTGTAGGCCGGGGAATAAAGGGAGTAGTAGTTAGACTAGCAGTGTTGTACGCGGAGAGTAAAAGAATTACCTAAATAATAACGTAAATGAAGAAGAAACGGAAAATATTAAAGTAGTAGTAGTAGTAGTAGTAGTAGTAGTAGTAGTAACACCAACAGCACAAGAGAATGAGAGCAAGATCATGACGTAAAAATATAACTAAATCAGGTAACTAAACAATAATATAAGAAGACTTCAAAATTAGAGAATATTATAAAAATGGTAATATAGGGTTCAGGACTGGGAGCACAAGAATACAATAGCCATTATTCATTTTGGAATAGAGTTTCTAGAATGATATAACATTGATGAACGACACCATCTAGATTAAGCATGGGATAGCTTGTTAATATCAGGAATTTCAATCTGACGCTTAATGTTGAATTATTTATTTCATCATGTCCCTCGTTGATTCTCTGTCCGTTCTTGATTCTCTTAAATCTAAAACAAAGATAATAAAAAAAAAATTGTGTTCATCTTAGAAGCATTTCTTAATTTGAAATATATGGAAGTATAGAATCCGTTACAATGCATTAAAAAGTTAATCAAAATTTTCGGGAGTAGAATCGCATCTTCAGAGATTTCATTATCTACAGTCTGTTTTTATGATGCGCGATGTTGTGCTTCCATATTTTGCAAATACAGCAATGCTTTTAAATTTAAGTATCAGGTTGGAAAAAAAGTAATGTCGTTTTTGTCCAACACATTTATTTAATTTGCCACTTTCACATTAGAGCATTTTTAATCTTTACAATAATTCCCCTCATTTTCTATGACTTCTGTCCAACGATCAACTAGCTTCTTGATACCTTCTTCAAAAAATTTCTCTGATTTTGGAGAAAAAATAAAAATTTAGGTCATTTTTGAGTTTGTCGTCATTTTCATAAATTTTATTGTTTAAGTGATGCTATAACGACCGGAAAAGATGGTAGTCGGATGAAGCCACGTCAGGTGAATAAGGCGGATGAGACAAAACTTCCCAATTGAAACTCATGACTGAGTGAGTTTTGCTGTGTGCGGTCTCGCGTTATCATGCTGAAGCACTACACACTTCCTATTGAGTAATGCTGGTCGTTTTTTTTATAGAGCAATTCTTAGAACATCCAGCTGCGAACAATATTTGACTGCTGTGATTGTTTGATTAGGCTCTAGTAACCCATAATGAATCAGTCCTCTCATGTTCCACCATAAAGAGAGCATAACCTTCTTTGGGTGTAGTCCTTGTTTTGGAGCATGCTGTGGATTTAGGTTTCGGTCTAACCATTGTCTTTTGCATTGAGTATTATTGTAAAGAACCCATTTTTCATCTCCAGTCACAATTCTTTGCAAAAATGGTTTACGATGATTCCTGGAAAGTAAAGATGTGCAAACAGTCAATGTTTGATTTCGTTGAGCGTCGGTCAAATCGTGGGGAACCCAATATCCAAGTTTTTAAACTTTTCCTAATTCGTGAAGGCATGAAATAATGGTTGTATAGGTTGTATTGAATTGCTGAGCTAATTCTCTGCTGGTTAACTTTGGATTGGCCCCTATAGCGTCTTTAATGGCGTCTTAATCAATTGATTTTGGCCTTCCCTAACGTCGCCGATCTGACAGGTTAAAGTCCCCAGAAAAATTTTTTGCAAACCACCGTTAACATTTACGATCATTCAGAACATTTATCCCATAGACAGTTCCAATATTCCTTGTAGCTTCTGCAGCTGAGTTTCCGTTTTTGAAATGCAATGTCTCAGATGATCCTCACTAATATCCATTTTTCGATGGCTGAGACCGTTAAACTTAATATTTTCCAAATAATTACTATATCTGAAAGGCAAAGCAATATATTAAGACACCAATTCACCAACAAATCTAGAACTTTGTACAACTTAGGAGGCTGCGAAGTGATGAAGTAAAAAATACGACATTACTTTCTTTCCAACCTAATACATCTTATTTATTATTGTTCCAGCGTGCCGAACGCTTTGTGCACAAACTTATGAATTTATCCTAACTAGCAACCGCACAACATCTCGCGGCCTGCAGCGATAACATCATAAAAACACTACAGAAAAATCTCTCTGAAAATAAGATTCTATTCCCTAAAATATAAAGGCATTGTAACGGCTTCTATGCTTTCATATTTTTTGTTACAAATATCTTTTCTTCATGGCAATGTGTCACCATACGCGGTGACTTAAAACTCTGACTTTTGGATAAAACTGCTATTCCGAGGCTACTTTTTTAGAATTTATAGGAGATGCAATGTTAGTTTCGAACCAGGCTGAGCATTTATGACGATAGAGATGAGCATTCGAAGCGTGCGTGATGTCTTGCTTGTCGGGCGGCCACTTGCAAGAGTTTAAAAGTGCATACTCATAATTGTGGATTTTTTGTAGATGTTAGTAACTTGAACGCATGTGCACCGACTCGTTTTAAAAGATACGATGACAATGAGGCAGGCATAAAAACGCGATGGGCGTGAAGAGACAAGATAGAGATGTGGGCACTTGATGTTTTCTTAGTTTTGCTAATGTCCTTCCGGTGTTGTTTGAAAATTGGTTTCTCTCGAGATTCAGACTGTCGTTGAGACCTTATTGTCACACAAAGGATTCTTCACTCTTATACTGAATTTAACAAAATTTTGACAAAGGAACCCTTCTATATCTCCAGAACCATATGAACTGAGACGGGATAAGCAAACCTCCACAGGCGCAAACCTTCGAGTCTGCGCGGATTATAATAAATTCAACGAATTTTCTTTATAAAAAGTAATAGTACTCATGTTCTTAAGCAGAGACTAAATGTGTGTGTGTTGTGTTAAGAAATTGGTACTTACCAAATCTCTTTTTGAAATGGTGTCATTACCGTTCTTATATCAGCCTTTTGTCATAATACTATCTTCTCATCCAATTGGCCAGTTCTTCATGACGTTTTCAGGAAATCGAATGCCTTTATTTCATTGTCATAATTTTATTCACTGGACTCGTACATCGCATTAAATACTTGAGATAAATTGACACTGATTAGATATCTGCATGTTCGTCTCCAGCTTGCCTATCTGCCTTATGCGACGACAGTTATGCAGTTTGACAGCCAAAGTGCCATCCGGATTCCCCAAATCGTAGGCTAGCTTCTCTGAAACCTTAAAATTAAATCGAAGGAAATTCTTGTATTCATCTAGTCTGCAATTAAATAATTCCTCCAAAGACGATTGGTGTGTGTCAAAAGTGGCGAAAGTAGCCATTATTCTTTCAGAAACACCAACATATTCTTCCATTTTCTCTCTCTTTCTCTCCTTTTTCTTTTCTTTCTTTTCCTTTTCTTTCCTTCATTTTTTCTTTTCTTTCATTCTCCGTCTCTCTCTTTATTAATTGAATTTCTTTTTGTTTTCTTTCGTTTGTTTTTCTTTTCTTCCTTTTGTCTTAATTTATAGTTCCGTTTTTTTTTAAGTTCTTTTTACCTTTTTATCTTCTATTTATACTTCCCTTCGTTCTCCTTCCTCTTTTCTTTTCCCTTTCTTGCTTATTCTTTTTCTATTTCATTTATTTTCTTCATTCTTTTTTAAAGATTTTGTTTCTTCTCTTTCTTTTAGCTTTCTTTCTGATTTTTTCTTTTCTTTTTCTCTTTTTTTAATTTTATTTTCTGGATTCCGTCTTCTTTTTACCTCTTTTCTTACTTTTCATTTCTTTTTCCTTTTCGTTCCCTTTTATTTAAATTCTATTTTTAATAATAAATAATAAAATACCTGTTCAACTTAAAATATAAAGAGAATTAACCAAATCGTTGTGATATACTGGTTATTTAGCTACCGAAAAAAAAAAACTGAATTAAAATTTATCTATGCTAGTGAGCGCCATTTTGCAAATATGGAGGTCAAAATTCATATGGACATAGGTTTATTATTTGAATTTCAAAATATTCACGACTTCAAAACTCGGGTAATTAAAAAAAACTTCTATAATTCTCTTTTGATTAAATAGTACTTAGTTCTTATAAAATTGTTAATTTTGTTGTTATTCAAACAGGAATAACAATGAAATAAATTAATTAAGAAATTAAAAATAATTAAAACAACTCTGATAATTTCAGTTATTACATTAATTAATTACACTAAGTTATTGCATTTAGTTATTACATGAAATAAATAAATACAATGCTTCTTCCCTTTCTTCTTTTCGCTTTCTTTTCAATTTTTGTTTTCTTTTTCTATTTCATCTATCGTTTTGAAAAGGAGGTATACCTCCAGAATTAAAATATGACGCTTAACCATATCATCCTGATTTGATACACTACGTTTGTAAATAAATATCTAATTGGAAATGACTGCATTTTACAATATTCTCATTTGATATATTTACTGTTGTCTTGCATCAAACGGTGCTTAAGCAACCAACTTTCATTAGAATCGCCTTGGAAGCAATTCAACATCTTACACAACACTCACAATGATTCAAGCAACTTACAACTGTTTTGAAGCCCAAACAACGCATATATTTTCATTTGAATAAATATTTATTTATTTAAATACAACTAAGTTTCGACTGTACAATTAATCTTAAAAAAATAGTAAAAAATGTTCGTTTTCTTTTTTTCGTGACATAATATCACTAGAAAATCAGTATGGTCTTGCAACGTCATGAGTTAGCGCGTGCGTAAGTTGGAATTTGTTGTGGACTGATCCGGATTTACCCATAGTGGCAGGATGGATTCGTCAGGTCACTATGAAGTCGACACCTTTGCCTAACCAAAAGGGACCCGCTTAGCGCACCGCTTATAACTCCTCTGCCTAGAGCCTGTATTTGTGACTCACTTATTGTATGTAATTATGTATTCTTGATAAATTTCTCATACTTTTGTAATAAAACTGAATAAATTAAGATTTGACCCCTCATTACAGAAATTAAAATTAGTTATATAAGAAAGGGGTTATTTTTTTTATATTTCTGAAATTATTTAGGAGGTGTATCGAAAAACAATTCTATTAATATTTCCCATATAAAATCTATTTTATTCACTCATCGAAAATTATTGCTTTCCGGTAGGATAGGTTTGCTCAGTCAAGTTTCGACTGTAGAAGACGGCTAAAAGTATCGTGTCAAGGTTTTGGAATTAATGTTTCTTCTTTTTTGGAGGGAGGGGGGTGGTGTGGACTTTGTCACAATTTTTTGTGTGAGTTTTTTCATGCATTTTTTCATGTATTTTGACTTGCCCTTACCTTTGTTAGAAGCTTATTTTGAACTTACAAAAAAAATTTTCCCATTGATAATGAATTAACAACTTCCCTATTTCTCTTAATTTCTGCTGCGAAACGTGCATAGGAACTAATAAAAGCACTGAATTTAGAAAAAAATTCATCATAAAAAATAATTAAAAAATAAAATATATAATTCAAAAATATAAAAAACCCTTTTTTGTTTGATCGGCGTGACAAATTACAGGTATCTGCTGATATATGAAAGTAAAAAGATTGAAAGTATATTAGTAAAGTTAGGCTGTGGTCGTTCGACGACATATGAGGATGAAGAAATTGTAAGATCAAATGAAAGTTATTCATTTGGCCATTGGAATGCACCTATACTATATGCTCTGCAGCTTGTAATACAACTTCATTGAGCTTACAATGTGGAACATTTTCTGATATTTTAGAGATTATATATTTAAACCTATATTTTTTGCAAGAAGCCATACATATATATATATATATATATATATATATATATATATATATATATATATATATATATATATATTAGTATTTCATGTGTCAACATAAAATTTTATAAGGATATATAATTTATTATGTATCAGTTTTCAGTATTTACGCCAGCAGTGCTCGATACGTAATTAGAGCTAGGTAGTAAGCTATGAAAATATATTTATGGCAATTAAGATACACAGAGCCTCCCGCGTTTCATCCCCGGGGGGAATCTTCAGGCTAAATTTATTTTATCCTGAAGATTCCTCCCGGGGATGAAACGCGGGACCTCTGTCTAGCTTAATTGCCATAAATATATTTTCATAGCTTACTATATATATATATATATATATATATATATATATATATATATATATATGTGTGTGTGTGTGTGTGTGTGTGTGTCTGCATCGGGTTTAATATAAGCTGCTTGGCTTGCTAAGTTTAATTTATAATTCATATATGTTCATATATAATTTATTTTCATCCATAGCCAATAATACATCTTCCGTTTATAATTCTTTTTTCGTTCATTATTCATATAATTGAGCTGTGCATATATATTTTGTTTATTTTAGTATTAGATTTACGTTTATAATTTAAGTTGTTTTATCTTTGTGCGATGCTTATATAGATAAATAAGTTGATGGTTTTCCGAAAATTGAACTTGCTACTTATTTCATTTCTTTTTTGAAATTATCATGGAAACTTTTGCAAAACAAATTAACACTTACATCTCGTGCGTGAACTGATGTTACCTGCCTTTTAGAAATTCGAGCTGAACAAATCTCTCCACTCAAAGAAAATAATTATCCGGCGTAGATAAATTGCAAAATCTATCTTTTGTGAGTCAGTCGATGGAAATTGAGTCAGCAGAGATACTTTGCTTTTTCTGTTCATATGGACAACCAAAGCGACGGCGAAATGAATTAACATTTGCGAAGTTTATTTTCTATTAGTCTTGACTGTATATGGATCAATATAGCTTTGGAAACCCCAATTTAGATTCTTTAAATCTCGTTTATATACAACTAGAAAGTGGGTATAATTAATCTACCAAGACACAAAACAACTCATTTTCTTTTAAATTGGTTTGAAATTCAGGTAAGGCCGCAAGTAAATCACCTTACTCAACTACAAAAATCGATTTGTATTTTTTTGTTTTTTATTTTACTAATGAGTCTTCATTTATCAAGATCAAAAGCTACTCGATGACAAAGCTAATAAGATATATAGCTTGTCCGTTGAATGATGAAGAATATTAGTAGAGGATTCAAAATTATAAATGGAATGAACAAGATTTCCAAAGTTTCCAAATTATGACTTTATCACCGGATGCGGTTTTGTGTCATATCCGAGACGCTTGAGGATAGAGAAAGTTTCAGTTGTTGATAGGGTTGGGAAACAGGGTGGGCATAAGAAAAAAGGTATACAGAATTTCAGGTTGGTTTGGTTTAGTGGAGACAAACACCTTGCTCATGCGTGTCTATAGCTGTTTTGTACTGTTTTCGAGACCTTATAAAAATATTTATTGTAGGGTATTCGCTGGCACCAAATTGCTATGCTATGAAGGGGTTCATACCTCCCCCCAGTGGTATTTGCACGTAAATCGTTAGAAATTGTATAGAAATTGTGTAAATTTACCGGGCTTAAAGAAAGTTGACACAACAGTGTTGCGTCCCTAGAAAAGACCGTAAGAAAAATATGCAGATATCACTTGTCTGCTATCCGATTATTGTTGATCAGATTAAATAAGGCAACTATTATAAGGAGATAACTGCGAAATAGCACCTGTCACCGCGTATATCGATGACATGTGTGATAGCGTGCATCTACACAATCATCAGTTGCTTTGTAAGGAGAGTGGATCTCGTTATATTCAATGCGCGATGTACTTTTAACACTTTGACGCATGATTTTTTACATACATTCTACGTAACATCTCTTACTTGTTCTTGGACCACGTGCTTTTAAGTTAAGCTGACTTTCGAAAAATCCCCTAAGCGATGTTCCTGACCCCCACAAGAAAAACCCAAAAATAATCGGTCAAATCAAAATTTATGATAATTTATGACAACTTTTCTATTTGTTGTTGTGGAACAACACTATTCATGAAAGAGTTAAACAAAGTCGAAGTCGTCAGATGGAAGAAAAATATCATGCATAAGTATACGCAATACGGTTTGTCTGTTTGGCGGCGTATCACCCTTTTTCGTTATTTAATGACAATAATCAGCACCTATTTCAAAACGTTTTATTAATCTCTTTAGATTGCCTCTTTTCCAGAATATCACACATTTAGGAGTTATTTAATGTTGAAATACAATGCATAATGCAAAGGATTGGTTGTAAACCTTTTATTTAACACATATTGCTATGCAACTCATAGCTTGGAGATGATGTTATTAGCTGTCGAAATAGTGTTACAGTATAAAGTAATGTGATAGATCGGACCGGATTCAAAGTGGGTATATAGGGGCCTTCGTTCAGTCTGGAATGATACCCACTGTAAGAGTGCATATATGAGGAGTCTATTAGGAAGCAAGGGTTGTGCAATTCCGAACACTCTTGAACCAACATTGCTTGAGTCTAGTGGCAAGGAAAAGTCTCAGCAGATTGGAAACAATGCTGGGATAAACAGAGAGACTCACGACATAAATCACCTGCTATTCCCAAACTGTCACCCATTTCGTATTGACAGAGCTACGTATCGTTTAACTTCGGTAATCTAACAGGGCGCGGCCAGTGTCTATGACACCACTCGTGCCATGCACTGGTGTTAAGACTTGGATCGCTTATTCAATAGGCTATGAGATCGATTATGCCGAGTTTGAATGTTGTCGGATTTATTATCTTCAATTGCACATTAATACCGTGAAGGTAACATAGCTTTTTCTAGAACACATCAGACGAATTTTCGCTGTGTAACAAATGTAGTCACTCGTATCGTATAGTTTTGTTATGACGTTTGTAGTAGCATGGAATCTATGTAGTCAGCAATGTGTATCAGTCTGTATAATGCGACGGTGTCTCTTAGCATACATGTTGACGGTCTATCTTTTGTCTCGTATCACTATCTTGTGGCACTTCCGGAATGACACTTCCTGTTCGTTACATTACTACTCGTTTCTCGCCACGTTCCCTAACCTGTACTTTTTTAACCCACTTTCGTAATAAAGACAGCGATTATCATCATCGTCATATCATTACTAGTTATCACTTTAGTATACTTATTTCCTCTATCCCTATTATTATTATTTGTACTTACTAGGAGTTCTCACACAGATCATCGTTAGTGATTGTTCACCGACAACAACCAGTGGTATTTTCTGGAGTCTGAGTGACAACAAGTCTCCCCAGATTTCCAGTATTCTTCACCTCTTTTCGATAACGATGCGGTATCGCAACAGCCTCTTACCATTGATTTCTCGCTGGTAAGGACAATTGGTCTTCTCCGGGATCTGGGTGGCAACAAGCCTATTATTATTATTATTATTATTATTATTATTATTATTATTATTATTATTATTATTATTATTATTTTTTTTTTTTTTTTTTTTGTTGTTGTCGTCGTCGTCGTCGTCGTCGTCGTCGTCGTCGTTCTTCTTCTTCTTCTTCTTCTTCTTCTTCTTCTTCTTCTTCTCTCCACTTACCCCACTGTTACATTTAGAAATGTCTGAATCTGGGCCTCCTTCAGATTTTGATAAAATAATAACTGTTGGTAAAGTAATTCATATACAATGAATTAATTGCATTAGATATTGTGTTTGCAAACCTATTATGTGAAACAGACAGATTAAAGCAAACAAGTTACATAGCTCTGATTCGTATCTACTTGGTCAGAATCAAACTCACCGTTTTCAAGGTTTGAGTTATGACTTCCGTAATAATGCAGTGTACGTTTATTATGAAATAAAGACATAGTGTAGATTCTAATTAAACTTCATGTATTACACCTCAGCGTGTTGTGTAGCGTTATTTTTGTGATTGGCCGTTTGCGTTTTTCCCTATATTCTGAAATGTATTGCAGCCTGTATAATAAGATAGTATCTCTACGTATACGTGTTGGCAGTCTTTCTTTTTTGTCACGTATCGATATCTTGTGTACCGGGGTTCGAATCGTACGACTGGTTTAAAAAGTTATCTCGACGCTGAATATTCTGCAAGGATGAAACGTATACGTATGCGTATAATAATTAAATATTTATTATAAAATGTTTTCTCTCTCTCTATCTCTCTCTCTCTCTCTATATATATATATATATATATATATATAGAGAGAGAGAGAGAGATATATATATAAACTGTGTTTCTCGCTTTATTGTAGATCATAATATTGTTAATAACTTCAATAACATAAATCGCACAAATTTGAAATTGTGCACACTGAAAGAGTGCTCCTAAGTAGGTACAATACCTAAATATTTTGCAAATCTATACTATATTTCTAAAATTATAGACATTTATGCATTTGTTAGCCACTTTCACTGTTTCTCGCTTTATTCCAGATTTGTAAAAATGCCCCAAAATCGAAGTTTGACTGCTACTGAAGGGCAAAGGGTTGTAGCTGGCCTTGCAGAAGGACTGACACTTCTGGATTTAACCAAGGAACCGAGAAGGGATAAGAGAACCTTGGTTTATTTTGTGGAGAAGCCCAACACTGCACCAAGGAAATATAAGGGTACAAGAAGGAGCATTTCCCCTCGCGATATGCGAAAAATACGCAGACAGATCATTAGGGAACCAAATGGCAGATGTGCCTCCATTTTTGGCAAAGCTGGCGTTGTTCCGATGTCTAGGAAGACCAGATGCAGTGTCTTGAATGAGATGACCAGGAATGTGAAGCCCATTTCTAGGCCTCCCTTGAACAAAACCCATAGGGAAAACGCATTGCGTGGGCAGAAAAAAACATGAAAACGGACTTCCAACAGGTTCTATTCACAAATAAAGCTAGAGCCACACTTGATGGTCCAGATGGATGGGCAAAAGTTTGGAGTCTTACCGGAGCTGATATCTCACATCGCGTTCGTCGCCAACAAGGTGGCGGGGGAGTTATGTTTTGGGCGGGTATCATACGTGATAAATTAATTGGACCTTTCCGAGTGCCAGAGGGTGTGAAACTCACAAGCCAAGCATACATATCGTTCTTAGATGAGCATTTGTCACCTTGGCTGGACGACCTGATTTTACTTCGTCTACGTAAACTGATTTTTATGCACGACAATGCTCCATCTCATGCAGCAAAGGTTACCACTACCTTCCTCGCATCTCTGGCCATCAAGAGATAAGGTTTAATGACTTGGCCGCCTTGTTCTCCTGACTTAAATCCAATTGAGCAGCTCTGGTCAATTTTAAAGAGGAAGGTTTATGAAGGAGGACAACAATTTACATCAAAAGATGTTCTCTCGAATAAAATTGTTGATGTTGCTAGTAGCATAACACCTTCCCAAATCAACAGATTGACTTCATCTGTAGATGGGAGACTGCAGAGGGTAATTTCAAGAAATGGGAGATTTGTTGATAAATGATTCAATTTTGTGGTGCATATCTAGTTGTTTCTTCCTTACATTTCATTCATATTGTTACTTATGATTTAAATGATTAAAATAATTAACCCTGCTAAGTGAATTTTTTTATCACCTATGGACTGTATTTTAACAAACCTGCAATAAAGCGAGAAACAGTAAAAATGGCAAACAAATGCATAAATGTCTATAACTTTAGAAATATTGTATAGATTTGCAAAATATTTTGGTACCTTACCTTCTTAGGAGCACTCTTTCAGTGTGCAGCATTTCAAACTTGTGCGATTTATATTATTGAAGTTATTAACAATATTATGATCTGCAATAAAGCGAGAAACACAGTTTATATATTTCGAATCATGCGACCGGTATAAATAATTATCTCTCTACACTGACAATTTATTTATTTGTAGTGAGTAGTATTAACACAGCCGTCATCGTAGCTTTAATGCATGTTATATTCAGTAGTTGAACACTCTTGAAAACAGCTACGTTTAACAGCTTTTAAACTCTAGCTGATTTATAAGATGGTTCAAAGTGGCCGAGTGAGTTAAAGCATCGGAATTTGGGTTATAACATGACTCGTGTTCCGGGGTTTTGAATTCTGCGACCGATATGAATAATTATATCTCTACACTGACGATTCCCGAAAGAATGACACGTATGTAAATAAAAAGAAATATTCTTTGATTATATATATATATACAGGGTCGGGCAGATAAATTGGAACTAATTTTAAATGCTGATATCTTTTTTATTTTTGATCATATGATTACGTTTTTTTTACTAAGGATCCTTAAACACTTTATTGCAAGATAGCATAATTATATTTACTCAAATTTGTTTTAATATGGCGGAATTAGCACGAAGAATAACTGAATACGAAATGAGACGCGCCGGGAGTACTCCTTCGGACATTGTTAAGAGCACTGGCTATGAAAAAACGACTGTCTATCGGGTTGTGGCTTATTTCGATGCCAAGTGTAAGGTTGAGAGAAGTCGGCACAGTACTCGTAGTGATCGAAAGCGCACAAAAACTTTCCTGGTGGGACTAAAAAGGTCGATAAAGTAAGTCGATGTCGAAACTGGCAAAAAAGCGCAATGTGAGTCGTAGAACTATCAGCAGAGCAATCAACGAAGACCTTGGGATGAAGTCCTACGTTAGGAGACGCCATAATCTCCTCACTGCCCGTTCAAAAGCTATTAGAGTGAAAGATGCCCCAAGCTTATCAATCATCTGAAACACAAAGGAGGACATGTGTGCATTTTTGTTGATGAGAAAAAGTTCATTGTGGATGAGGTTCCAAATCGCCAGAACACTCGAGTTATTGCCTGTGACCCTTCGGAAGTTCCTCCTGTGAACCAGAGCAAAAATCCTGCTTCTGTGATGGTTTTTGCAGCCCTGGTAAGTGATAGAAAGGTGATGCCTCCTAATTTCATCGAAGCGGGTCTTAAAATCAACACAGCGGAGTATTTGAACATTCTTAACAATGTTTTATTGCCTTCGATCCGTAGAAACTACGACCCTACGAAAATCATGCTCATCCAAGACTCGGCACCAGCGCATGGATCAAAGTCCAAGATTTCATGAAGGAGAATCTTCCCTTGTTTGTTCCGAAGGATATTTGGCCCAGCAGCTCTCCAGATCTAAATGTTTGGGACTATTATCTATTCAACGTCGTCGAGGGACAGACTAATGTCAATCCACACCCAAATATAAACTCATTGAAGACAGCCATTCAACGAGCATTTCGCAATCTCGATCCCAATAAAATAAAGAGGAGCTGTTCACGGTTTCGTTAAAGAATCTCCAAAATAATTGATGCAAAGGCTGCTCATATTGAATAATTTTGTTCAATAGACTGTAATAATTAAATAAATAAATGTTAAAATGATATGTTTCCATATTTAATCCTTTAAATTATGAATTTTGTAAAAATAAAAAAAAGTACCAATTTAGCTGCCCGACCCTGTATATATATATATATATATATATATATATATATATATATATATATATATATGTATAGTATAAATCTTAATTTATACACACATTATTGATTACATATGTGCATACATGTTTCGGTTGTACTCTTCCTAGAAAGTCAACATCTTTACACCAAAGAAGACAAGAAAGACTTCCTTGTCTTTTTTTGGTCTGAAGAGGTTGACTCTCTGTGAAGTGATCAACTGAAACATGTATGCAAATATGTAACCAATAATGTTTATATAAATAAAGAATTATACTAAAGAACAGCTCTACTTGTTATTGAACACTTTTAATAAATACTGGAGTTCAACGGATTTACATCAATACTAATACAACACGTGTACCATATATATATATATATATATATATATATATATATATATATATATATATATATATATATATATATTAGTAGGTCATCGTCGGTCATGTCTGACCATGAATGACACTTGCAGATCCAACCGGCCAGTCTCAGCATTTACAAAGTATTGCCAGTGATGTCAATGCCCCAAGGGGCATATTGACTTAACCGAGGAAATTCTTAGTGTAGCCAAGAAAGCCTATGCTGGCCTTGCAGTCTCCACCACAGTTGCCACATATAAAGGATGAGGGGGGATGAGGAAGCTGACTTGCTTTTGTCTTTTCCTTCCTCCTTGCACGCTTTTCAGCGGCTTTCGTCTTCCACTTTGCTTTTCTGAAGTATTTTACATTCTACTCTGTCAGAGGCAAGCTTTCCCAAGATGACGGATTGATATCAAAGGCATTCATGTCTCTTATCCAACCATCCCTTAGAAGGGGACGCCCACGGTCTCTTTCTCCTTCTTATAACTCTCCATAAAGGAGATCTTTAGGAATTCTGCCATCAGCCATCCTATGAACGTGACTAAGCCATCTCAAGTGGCGTTGCCTCAGCAGTGTGTACATGGATTTCAGACCAGCTATTTCAAGCACCTGAACCGTTGTCTTTTTGTTTCCCCATCTGATACCAAGGATAACACGCTGGCTTCTCAGATAGAATATCTGTAACTTTTCTTCTTGCTTAGCATAGGGTGTCCATGTCCTACTGCCATATAGCAGGATGCATATAATGTAGGCACTGTAGACTGACATTTTTGTGCTGACATTAAGTAAAGAGTTTTCCCAAACTCGATCATTTAGCTTAGACAAGGTGCCTGCTGCTTTACCTATCATTTTGTTGATTTCTGTATCCAACGAAAAAGATTCTTAGATGTTTGAACCAAAATATGGGAAATCGTCAACAACACCTAGCTCATAGATGTCAATTTTATAGAGGGCTTGTCAGTTGAGCCCTGGGACAATATTTGGGAAGCTAATAATCAGGCCGAAATCCTTACATAAGAAATTGAAGCTCCTCCTCAGTGTGAATTGCAATGCCTGCATCATCAGCATAAAGCATGTCCCTTATCATGTCTTGTCTTACCTTAGTTTTTGCTCTAGGTCTGGAAAAGTTAAAGAGGCATCCATCAGATCTTGTCCTAAGAAGGATGCCTTCATTACAATGGCATATTTCGTTCCATGCATTTCTCTTGAAGTTGTCTCAATGAAAAGATTATGTCTACTGTTGATCTCCCTGCCCTGAAGCAACACTGAGACTCAGGATAGACAAGTTCAACAAGCGCTTGTAACCTCACAAGTAGTACCCTTGCATAAAACTTGACCACAATACTAAGGAGAGATATGCCCCTGTAATTATTGCAGAAACTTTAATCACTTTTGTTCTTATAAAGAGTAAAAATCTGGGTGTCTCTCATGTCCTGTGGTACTTAACCTCCTGTCCAGAAACAACAAAGAATATGATATATCAATTTCAGGAGAACTGTCTTACACTGTTTGATGTTACACTGTTTGTTTTAGTGTTGATGCATTTAATTTTTCGGCTTTTGGCCTAGCCTCACACACCCAGATTAAGCCGGTTAGACGGGCAGAATAAATCACCTTATTAGCCCGGGGCTGTTCAGCTTGAGAAATAAGCGGTAGCTTTCCAATAAGGCGCGAATACCTCTCTCACCGTCGAAAAGAGGCCATTAGCGCTCCTCATTACGGCCATTAATCAGAGCTGGTAACCTTTAAACTTTCTCTCATCCGTATTGTCTCCATTGAGATAAACTCGATGGACTGGAGTAGCCATTCAGTGCAAACACTGCCAGGGCAAGGAGTAAAAAAAGGAATTCAGATGCTTCCCAATTACCAGCATCCCTCTGTAGTTCCCAGTGATTACACAAGCGAGGCATACGAAATGATATAAACTTCTCACAAAGGGAAGCAGATTGTTTTTATCGGGTTGATCTCTCTAAACATTGCCTTTATAAGGCGAGTAATCCCGGCTATTGTCCATCAAAGTTGAGCATCTGCCCGGCATTGTGAGTTAGGATAATAGCTAACAGAACTGCATCAGCTGTTCCTCAACCTTAAAAGTGACATGCTCCCATGACTTTACCATAGGTCCTTGAACGGCTATGAACCTACCCATAAAGGCATAGGGATTTTTGAACCCAGTACGTTGGGCACTCATGTAGTTTGTCAGGTCAGCCGAAACCTGGTACCGGGTGTGGCCGTCGCGTGCATTGCGACCTCTTGGATCCATACATGAGCTAGATATGCAGTGTGCACCAGAAGCTGCTGATCAGATACCAAGTGAAAGATCATATCTTTCCGCCCCATGAGATCGTAGTTTCTAATAATCGACATTCAAGTGTTGCGGCTTTGTGTACATGTCATTATAAATAATATATATATATATATATATATATATATATATATATATATATATATATATATATATATATATATATATATATAATGTCAGCCAAATTGTAATTTTGGTAATTTGGGAAGAACTAGATGCCCTGGAAATATAGTTTATTTTACTATTGGAGTCACTACTCTTAAAGGCCAAGAACCACTCGATGATAAATGTCAAGGAGACGGAAATGATTGCCAGCTGAAAGATGGTGAACACTATGAGAGTACTAAAATTACTAACATTCATCAATGGTATTAACTGCGTCTTTATTACATATGAAAAAAATGACATTGAATTCGAAGACAACCAAGTTGTAATCAGCAGGGAAGCAGTCCCACAGTAATATGTACCACAGACAGGAAGCTCTGGTAAAGAAGCTATGTCCATACAAATTTAGCTTGATACTAGGAAAATAAAGGGAGAGTTTTCTTTTGTGGAGAAAAGCGAGTTCTTGCTGTGAATGCCTTACAAAGAGCAACCGATAGCAAGAGCACTGTCGAGAACCTTCCATGGAATTGGATTTTTTTTTCAAACTAAGTTGCTATTTAAGCAAAATTAAATGATAAGCCAATGCAGCTTTCCTTTTTCATAATGACTTCAGAAATATGGGAGGACAGAGGTGACAAAATAGTAATGTACGTTTATATGTACAAAATATATCGAGTTATAATTTATTTACGAACTCAATAATAATGATCTCTGAAATTAGGAGAGAGATAGATATAAAAAGAATATACAAGTTTTACAATTATTACACGTTTCAAAAGATAATTATCTAGAATTATGATTTTAATTGATTAAAATTATGCACAAGTTGTCAAAATTAAAACTGCAAAATATAATCTTTCATTTTGTGTGAGAAACTTTTTTCTTCTTTTAACATGCAAGAAACATTACAATTTTTAAATAATGACAAAAGCAAATACATATTTAAATCTATTTCGACAGTTTTAATTCTTACAACTTTCGCATAATTTCAATCGATTAAAAATTATCTTTTAAAACGTTTACAATTTTTTTATAGAATCAAACCGAGCGTCTTGAATTACCATTTCATGAGGTTGAGAATATCATGTGATACTGAATTTATTTCTTTTTAATCACAATTTTAATTAATAGATTCACTCATAGATAACAGATGAAATAATTATTGGTTATTGAAAAATGTGAAAGTTCAAGTATTCATATTTTTTCAAACCTTTCTTTTTATATCATATATAAAGGGAAGTGAGATATCCTTTATTTATTTGACCGGTATAACTTTAGAAACAAAAGCCGCATGCAAATCTTCTTAATACGTAAAATCGTGCATATATTGTTTCGTGTTGTGAACCAAACATATATTTCCAATCTAGTTTTAATGTTTAACCTAACGAATAGTTTTCGTTTAAATTAGTAATGTCATAGAAATAGTCGGAGGAGATATCCTTCTGTCAGTCATAAGTCCTCTCACAGCTTCTCAAGACATCGAGTTCAAATATTCTGTCGGATAATTTTTGTTTTCATTTCATCGCTTGTAGATAATATTTTCGGTAATGGTGAATCAATAGGAATCATTGTGGCTGTACGTTCAATGTTTTCATTCGTGCCTACTTTTAGGATAAATATATCATTTTAAGTAAACGGTTATTATTTTATATTAATCAACTTGAATGAAGCGTTAATTTATCAATAATATTTTAAATAGTTATAGAAAACGCGAGGCCCTTTTAAACATCAGCAAAGTTTTAATTTGGTTTTGATTATTTGCATACATAATAATGTATAGATATAAAAATAAATAATTAGAATAAGTAAAGATAAACTGCACAGAGAAAAATAATTAACACAGGTTCTTTCGGATTTCGATATCTCTTTTCATTTACGTAAATTTGAACAGAGTCAAGTAGATATACATAAAGTTGGATAATTTGTAGAAGAAATAAAGACCAAAAGACGGAGTTGGTATAGCACAATTGTTGACGTGATAAAAAGATGACGTCATGGAGGATGATGTCCGTAAATGGTGACGATATCTATTAAAACTAAGATTGGCATAATCATGCAAATTTGATGATGTCAAAAAATTAAGACGCCAGTAACACAATTGAAGACATCACAACATAATGAAACACTGAATGATGACGTCATCCATTAAAACAGAGATAGGTAAAACCGTGCGCAGTGGATTTTGAAGTCATCTATCAAAATAGAAAAGTGTGGCAAAATCCTTTATGACGAACCGAACCGTGTACACTCCTGTGGGTTTAATATACTACTAAAGCTGTGGATTTGTTTGCTTTTTGTTTTTTTTTATTTATCTTCGTACCATGGCCATCCCTACTACAGGCCAGGCAATCGTGCAACTGGGTCTTTTACTGGATGGCATGTGAATTTTCTTAAATATTCGATATAGAAGTTGCAAACAAAGGTAAAATTTCTCTGTGAGATTAGTTTGATGTTTTTATGTGTTTTACATACCAAATAATAAGAACCACAATGAGCTAATTGATAAATTTTACAATTGACAAATTCCTATAAATGAAGAGACAGGTAACTTTGAATGAACAAAGGCAAATGCATATTGCAACTTCTATATCGAATATTTAAGAAAATTCACATGGCCCCCCAGTAAAAGACCCCAGTTGCACGATTGCCTGACCTGTAGTAGGGATGGCCATGCTTCGTACCCATTAGACGATATCACTAAAGGATGGCATCTTCTATTATATAAAGGGCAGTTGTCTGTATGTTTGTTTGTTTGTTTGCTTGTTTGTTTGTTTGTCCAGATACTCCTCAATAACTACTCGGCAAACTGTCAACAAGTCGACATCTTTAGGACCGGACAACACCTGGGAGAAGAATATTTTTTGGGGCGGGTGGTTGGGGAGGAATTATCAACATCTTTATCTTGCGGGGGTGCTGATAAAATATAGGACCCCGAGGTTTCTAGAGTATAGGGACCGGGGCCGGGGGTGCTTCTGCAGTATAGGCACCAGGGGGTGCTTCTACAGTATAGGACCCAAGGGCTTCTGCAGTATAGGAACTGGGGGTGCTTCTACAGTATAGGACCCAGCACCGGAGGTGCTTCTACAATATAGGACCCGGCTGCTTCTGCAGAATAGGGACCATGGGTGCTTATGCAGTATAGGGACCAGGGGTGCTTCTACAGTATAGGGACCAGGGGTGCTTCTACAGAATAGGACCCAGCACCGGGGGTGCTTCTACAATATAGGACCCGGATGCTTCTGTAGAATAGGGACCATTGGTGCTTATGCAGTATAGGGACCAGGGGTGCTTCTACAGTATATGACCCAGCACTGGAGGTGCTTCTATAATATAGGACCATGGGTGCTTCTGCAGAATAGGGACCAGTGGTGCTTCTACAATACAGGACCCGGAGGCTTCTGCAGTATAGGCACCGGGGGTGCTTCTACAATATAGGACCCAGCCCCTGGGGTGATTCTACAGTATAGGACCAGGAGGATTCTGCAGTACAGGGACGTGGGTGCTTCTGCAGTATAGCTACGGGGCGCTTCTACAGTATAGGACCCAGCACCGAGGGTTCTTCTACAGAATAGGACCCAGCACCGGGAGGGGGGGGGCTTCTTCAATTTAGGACCCAGAGGCTTCGGCGTTGTCCGGGAGAAAAGTGCTAAATGTCCTAGATAGAGCTACTGTAGTGTTTCTCTTCGGACTATTGTGCAGATGAAAAGGAGGGGGATCGGTAAGAGTGATTTTAGTAGTGCTCTGGAGGCCGTCTTGATTTTCTAACTACTCGGCGTTGTCCGGGAGAAAAGTGCTCAATATCCTATTTTGCTTGCGGAGGGGAGGAGGGAGAGCCCCGGGCAACGCCGAGTACCCCTGCTAGTCATTCATTAAAGCAGAGAAATAGGGATAACCGTGCGCAGTAGACGACGTCATCATTTTGTGACGTCATCCATCAACTCAGGGGAAATCTTTATAACGCTTTATCTAGACGAACTGCGACCCGAAAAGTCATTGATCGTTTACTAGAAGAACCATCTAGACCCCATCTTGTTCGTTTGTTGGTTGGTTTATACCCGTGCATACTGGATGATCTCATCGTTTTGTGACGACATCACATAAAACAGAGTTGAAGATAGCTGCGCATATTAGATGCCGTTACTAAATGATGACGCCATCTATTCAAACGGAGAGATATGACGTAAAACTGACAACGTCTTTCATCACACCAAAAGATATACTTTATGACGTAATATTATGACGTAAATGTTACGCGCCGTCGTTTCAATGGTCTGTCTGGTCAGTCATCATAGCAACAAGGGTTTTTATTTTATTCAGCAACAGCGTTTGAAACTTTAAAACAGTGTGCTTATTTTTTTCGTAACTGACATCTCTGCCGAAATCTTGCTAATTTCCTTTTAAATTAAAAGCAGTCGGTGACTTTATTCTGTAACGTTGTTGATATTCTTATAAAATATTTATTTATTTACCTTCACAAATTGTTATAGGTACAACTGTATGCACTAATGTTCAACTTACCGAGGTTGACCCAAATGGTCACGGGTCGTCTAGTATATAGAAAAAATGAATGACCCTAAGAAAGGCGTCTGTAAATACGTTAATTAGAAATACCGTAAAAATACAGACAAATGTGAGCGCCGAAAAGAAACTAGCCGGAGTACAAGCGAGTGAAAATGACGACTGTAGGGTACTGGAAATATACGCATACTCCATGTTTACTGTTTCTATTTTATTGCCACTTCCCACATAAGGGCAAACTTAGACACAAAGTCAGTTTTTATAGTGGGGGAAATCTAGGTTCCCAAAAAGGGGCACTCTGAATGGGAACAAAAATAAAAATGGATTCTGTCTAGAAGGAGTTCTACATTGATCGAGAACAGAATAGACTAAGTCCAGACTCAGAACATATACTACACTTTGCTCCAAGACAAATGTTTTTATGAAAAGGTTCATGATTATAATTTTTTCAAGCTTTCCTTTATTAAAATAAAATCTGATTTTCATAAATGTTTTATGGGGGAGGTAATTACTTTCCAATGTTTCTTTTTACGGAATATCAATCATGTTTTAGTTTAGTTAATCCTAAAATATAATACATATTGTAAACAGTACAATGTATACTATTAATTGAAGAGAAGTTGTTCTTTATAATTTGTTAGGCATAGGGGTCATAATTCTCCGAACAGTAGTTGTGATTCTTTGAACATTACATCCGATAAGATGATGAACGTTAAAGAGCCGATTACAGCCGAGAGTATCCATTCGGCTAATCAGGCATAACTAAAAATAATTCCTTAAAGCTTAAACCACAAAATTGTAATATTATTGATAGTAGACATATCTGTGACCCGTTGAGTCAAAACTATTTATTTCATTTTGATTTCATTAAAACATTCAAAAATTGTTACATATTCGTTAAGAAATTCTTCGTTCATAACCAAAAATAATAATGCATAATATAGAAGAAAAAAAAATTGACTATTTTGCTATTCAATTTACATACGCTTTTACGGTGTGTAAAGACACTAGGTAAATTACCTGAAAAGATAGAGTAACTCTTTCTATAAATTCTCACAGAGACATTGAAACATATTAGATTAAATAAATATACAATGCACACGTTGGTAATACATTGATAGTTAAGTGAGAGATGGGTGACTTGTTCAGTTAATTAAAAATTACGGCAAGTTACAACAATTAATTTTTTCCCAAACATGACTCAAACCCAGAGCTTAGGAATATTTCAGCATGTATTTAGTGTTTTAAAAGTATGTAGGGGGAAACACAGGGAAACAAACGTTGATTAACTTAGCTTTAGTATAACACGTATTCATCATAATCAAGTTGATACAGCCATTTCCATTAGATCACTGAAGTTAAGCAACGTTCAACTTGCTCGGTGACTACGTAAGAATACCAGGTGCTGCATGTAGAAGTTCTCTCTGCTTATTTCGGCATCGTTTTTAGTCGTATTGAACTTCTCCTTGCCACTAGACTAAAACAATGCCGATCCAGGAGAGATGTGGTTGGAGGTTGCACACCTCTTGCTTTACAAGAGACTCTCCGCGCAGTAACCCTTACAGGATGTATCCATTATTTCTCGAGACTAAATGGAGGCTTACAAAAAAGTATAATTATAGAATATAACCTCATTTCATTTGTATAAGGGTCAAATACATCCTAAGATAGAGTAGTGTTGCCACATCTGGGGAGGTGCCGCTCAAATCAACATATCTTGCCTTGACAGTGTACAAAACCATATTTAGTGGTAGATGCCCTTTTATCTTCTCAACAGCCTCTTTTTCACAGGTGAGAAGTTGCTAGTCTTTCTCTACTCTACTATTTTCATAGTAGATGATCGACTGAGCCTAAATATATCCCCCCCTGTAAAACATTCACAAAATCTCGCCTAGCTACAACCACTGTAAATCCGTTTCCTTTCTTCCTCTGTGTACTTAAAACTAAACGGAACTTCTATGAAAAAAAATTTTTTTTCTCAGAATTCTTCGTCTGTGGAAAACACTTCCACCTTGCTGCTTCCCAGCTGGCTACAACATAGTTGTTTACAGGTCAAATCTTAACACATTCTTGTTGACCTGTCCTAATAAATAATCACATTATGCTAAGTTTCAACAAACGTAACCAGTCCCCACGATGTTGTCTTATAATCTACCTGATAAACTCATTAACTCGTATCCTCGAGTGGCCTATGGGCCTTGATAAGTGGTGACTCGTTAGTACATAAAAATATAAATGAGCCTTTCGTTTTTATAATATTATATTCCTGTTTTTAATTCTATCTCGGGTGAAAATGTCTGCTCGGTTCAAAAATGTCTGCTCCGTTCAACTGCTGACATTCTAGAACATCAAACAGAGATGACATTGAGTACCCATTGTATTCTAGTTCTTGTTCATTTTCGTTTACATGAATCGGCCGGAGATCTTGCTCGTGATCCGGACGACATTTGGTACTGAGTACATTCATTTGACGTCAGGTCAGTACAACATTCTGATTCTTGTCAGTAGATGTCAAATCTTCTGTTAAAACGATGCGAGAAACTACAGCGTACAATAGCGTGTACAGCCTCTTTATTACGTCGATGTAAGGATTGTTGGCAATAGGCGACACGCTGGCTAGATCTCTAGGTTTATGAGAAAATATACATCCATTATTGACGTGAAAAGAGGTTCTTTCGTTTTTTTCTTCTTTCTTCGTAGATATCTCTTTCTTTCAGTTGTCATCTCTATTTTATTTTATTTTATTTTCTACTAGCAGGGCTAATCGACGTTGCCGGAGTCATGGATAACCAAATAGAAAAGTAAGGAAAAGTGAGCGTAATATCTTTCTTTTAAAAACTCCTCTTCCTACCTCTCTAACCGACTTCTCGTCCCTATACCTCTAGCAACTGTTTCAATTTCGAAAGAAAGTAAAAAAAGAAACCAAGAAAACAAACAAACAATTAATTGACTGACGGTTTGATCAAGTTTCAGTGTTGTTGTTTTTTAAAACAACTACCAGTAACAATGACAAAAGATATTTTTTACCCATCCCACGCAATAATTTCATCCCTAGTGACCCCAAAGAAATAAATATTACAATATTTTTAAAAAAAATTATGATCATGTTTGCTTAGTTGATCAAAGACGCGTCATATGCTTCTGTAGCGTATTAGACCAAATTATGATATCATCTTTGAGAATCTTTTGTTCCTTCTTTTAATATTTCTGGCGACTTTCTTCTGGAATACTTCGCTGATTCTGTGAATTTCATAGAGCAGTCAAGTTAAAAGTTAACAGACGTGCGCTTTCTTTACCGTCTTTAATCTGATGATAGGCATCTAACTGTGTGGGATTCTGAATATCGGCAAATATTTCTTCTGCTGTGAGGAGTTTAAAAGGTTTACTGTTTAGCGCTTTGTTTAGGTCTTCAATTTAAACATAGGTGTAGTTTTTCGTTAAGTTTCTCTACCATGATAAGGGAGGTAATCCAATCAGTTTGTTCATTAATGGGTTTACTTATTACCGTGTTTGTCATTCGTCTGAGTTCTTTTAGTATTTTTAATTAAGGAAAATTATATTTTCCTAGGGGATCAAACACTATCTTCACTTCTGAGTTGATAGCATTGTGGAGAGTTTGGGTACCAATTTCCTCTAAATGTCATCATATTATTTAAGTAGGGCTTGGATGTTTGAATCAAAACTATTAATACTTTATCTAGTCTTTTGAGAGATGAGCTGGATACGCGCAGAATGTTATAAGTTGTTTGAATTAAATTTACTCATAAGCAAGACTTTGCACAAACTGGCAATTCTTAAATTCTATTCGAACTAGTATATCTCGTGACTATTCAGCAAACAGAATATACCCATCGTTTTAATCTCTATTGACCCTTTTTATGATTTACAAATATTTACACAAATTTAACTACTACTACTACTACTACTACTACTACTACTACTACAATACTTCTACTACTACTAATACTAATACTACAATACTACTACTAATACTACTACTACTACAATACTACTACGACTACTTATTTGTCCATTACTTTGCAAAATAAACTCTCATTAATTAACTATTATCTTTTTATCATCCGATGCTTGTTTTCATTTTACTATCATCTACAGTTCCATACAAGACTATTTTCTAGATGGTGCATAAATGCTTAGCATTTTTGGTGAGAAGTCTTTCCGGTCTTTTCGCAGTCAATTTATGTCTGGCTATTGGAATTGTTGGTTTCCTCAATTTTCCCGGGCAACGCCGGGAAACGAGCCCCTCTAATAACTTATAACATTGTGCGCGTACCCAGCTAACATCCGAGAACACTAGACGCATCTCCCTGGCTATCGATCGTGGCAACGCTATGTCAGTATCGGCGGCGTCACTCCCGTTCTAATCGTCATCTGTTAGCTCTCTCTTTCTTTCTCTCACAATTGTTTCAAGCCTTATTGTTTTTTTTGTTTTTTTTCTCTTTATGGAATAATTGTACGTGAATAAACAACCTTATATACTAAAATGCATAAGTGCTGTTTCGTCCCAAATGCTCGGCGCTAGACCATTCTAATAATACTAACCTAACATTTACTATAGAATTCACGTATCCTTTAAATGTCATATACTAGTCATGTTCACTCATTCCTTTTCGTACTTTTTTCTGTTCATCCGTTTCTCTGCTGGCTTCTTCTCGAAATTAATTATTTTTTCACTGCTTTTCTATACGACATATTTACAAACGTTTTACTTATTAAAACATATATATCATATGGTACGCCTATACCCACATGGTCAGTGCTGGGATAATATAATTACACTGTAATAGTGTTCTGGAGATGAATTGTAAAATTAATTTTGGCAGAAAATAACCACACCAGTCATGGCATATTTTTGAGAGTCCTATCTAAACATGCATCGTATTAGAATTAGTTTTCAGGCCTCCACTTTAAGATTTGTGAAATCCTCATTCCTCACCGTCCAAAATACAGAATAAACGCCAGTCTGGAACGCATCGCGGAATGATGGACAGCTACATCTATGTAAGTTTATGTGCAGGCAGAAATATAAAAGAACCATTCTTTTATGCAAATACTCAATAACATAAAACGATTCCATCGTCTTGACTAAGTAATAAAGCGTTTGGTGCTAATATCGATCCTGAACCAGTTTTCGTGAGGTTCGACTCGGAAGCGTTCGGCTGTCCTACGCAAACGCCCGAGAGCAGACGACAATTTTGATACGGTGCTGCGTCCTATGATAATTATGTTTTGCTAGTTTTTTTGTTGTTGTTAGGGTTAGGGTTTAGGGTTAGGGGTAGGGTTCGGGTTAGGGTTTAGGGGTAGGGTTAGGGTTAAGGTTAGGGTTAGGGTTAGGGTTTAGTTTTAAGTTTAGGGTTTAAAATATTTATTTGATAACAGTAATTTCGCTCTGTTTTGCTTGTTTTATTTGTTTTGTTGTTTAAAAAATTTCTTGCAACTATAACTAAAAATTATAGGACGCAGCAACGTATCAAAATAAAAAAACTTCGCTATGTTTTGCTTGTTTTTTTTTTTTTGGCTGTTTCTTTTAGAAAATTTATTGAAAATATAACTTACAATCACAGGACGCAACACTGTATCAACATTGTCCACTGGTATCATTCGGCTCGTCAACACTCGGGCGTTTGCGTAGGACAGCCGAATAATTTTAGAAAATGAACAAAAAGCTGATATATCCCTTAATCCATTTTCCCAATAGCATATGTATTCGTATTTCCAAAACTCCCCCCTAAAACTCCTTCGAAGATGGGGCCGTAAAAAGAAAAAAAAATGTTTGCATATAGTATTTCGCGTTCCTTTTGTTTCTGCAGAAAGTCAGAGAAATTCCACAAAAAAAGGCAATGCTGCAACTTTTCCTCGAAAGTGTTTGCTTCTATTGTTAGTCTCTTAAAGTTTTATAAAAATAAACAAAAAAAAACATAAAGTACGGAACAGTATCCGGAATAGTAAATGATATTAACCCTTATAATAAAAATGCATTTACGTTTTCCTCAAGGCGATTATAAAATATTTTGTGACACAAAATATAATTTTTATACAATGATAATGGAATTATTGCAAAGTTAAAATAAATAGAAAATGGGGGAGAGGGAAGAAATACAATGTTGAACAAATGGAAACGAATAAACGATGACAGTTTTTTTAAAAATGCAATTCATTATCATATAAATATATGAACACGCGCTTACTTTATGACCTATACAATATATATGCTGCATATATATTTCTAACTTATGAATACTCTCTCAAAATATATATGTATACATAAATATATATATAAATATATATATATATATATATATATATATATGTATGTACACTGTATGTCCATATATATATATCTATATATGTATTTATATACATACTTTATCATATGTATATATATGCGTTCATATGTAAATATATATATATATATATATATATATATATATAAATATTATGATACTATATCAATGTTGATGTTAGTGTAAAGTCAACTATATAGGCAGTACTAGCTAGCGGCTACATGATCGTATCGTACAACACGTACCATCTAAAATACGTCATAGAAAGCTGGATAATTTTCATAAGCAATTCTCTACGTGCGCGCCTGCAATAGAAATACATTTTAAATAGCCTGAACTGTGGTTCTAAGTCTAGTGTGGGCAATTTCTATTTTTAGCAGATCCCCCTAGACTTATCACTTAAAATATTTGAAACGATATACATTAAGTCCCACCGATCCTCCTTATATAGACATAAAAATATTTTGGACTTTAGTGTTATCTCTCGTCAGTTAGTTTCTTATTATTATTATATATATACACACACACACACACACACATATATATATATATATATATACATATTTATATATATATATGTATATATATATATGTGTCTATTATAATGATGACTTAAAACAATAGTATATATATATATATATATATATATATATATACATATATATACATATATACATCAACTTACCACACATGAAGCTTTCGATCATTCCGCGATGCGTTCCAGACTAGTGTTTATTCTGTATTTTGGACGGTGGGGAATGAAATATATGTATAGAAATAGCTTCTTTTCAGTCACGGGAGACAAAGGATAGCTACTGTAAAGGATTCATGAGCGAGAAGTCTATGATGAAGCAAGAGTTGCGCAATCTTCTACTTCACCCTTTCTAAACCAAAATTGCTTGTCTTTCGTAGCAAATAGAAGTTCAGGACAACTAGAACAATGCAGAGATAAACAGAGAAAGATTGTTATATGTATCGGTAGGTAGTTCATTTTTAATTTTTGCAACACAATATTAACAGTTACTACAAGAAGACAATCATTTACTTCGTTTAAAAAGCCTTCACACAAACGAAGCTTTTTTTATTAAAAGGAATTGACGGCAACGAGTCGAGATAGAATAAGGGTGAGAGCGAAAAGAATTTGATAGCGAGAGTAAAGAGAGAGTGGTCAAACTGACAATTAGATGAATAGAAAGAAAATACCGAGGATCGGTCATCGAGAAGGTAACAAAGCGAAGAAATGTTTTTTTAAAGAGTGAAAAGAAAAGAATTTGATAGCGAGAGTAAAGAGAGAGTGGTCAAACTGACAATTAGATGGATAGAAAGAAAATACCGAGGATCGGTCATCGAGAAGGTAACAAAGCGAAGAAATGTTTTTTTAAAGAGTGAAAAGAAAAGAATTTGATAGCGAGAGTAAAGAGAGAGTGGTCAAACTGACAATTAGATGGATAGAAAGAAAATACCGAGGATCGGTCATCGAGAAGGTAACAAAGCGAAGAAATGTTTTTTTAAAGAGTGAAAAGAAAAGAATTTGATAGCGAGAGTAAAGAGAGAGTGGTCAAACTGACAATTAGATGGATAGAAAGAAAATACCGAGGATCGGTCATCGAGAAGGTAACAAAGCGAAGAAATGTTTTTTTAAAGAGTGAAAAGAAAAGAATTTGATAGCGAGAGTAAAGAGAGAGTGGTCAAACTGACAATTAGATGGATAGAAAGAAAATACCGAGGATCGGTCATCGAGAAGGTAACAAAGCGAAGAAATGTTTTTTTAAAGAGTGAAAAGAAAAGAATTTGATAGCGAGAGTAAAGAGAGAGTGGTCAAACTGACAATTAGATGGATAGAAAGAAAATACCGAGGATCGGTCATCGAGAAGGTAACAAAGCGAAGAAATGTTTTTTTAAAGAGTGAAAAGAAAAGAATTTGATAGCGAGAGTAAAGAGAGAGTGGTCAAACTGACAATTAGATGGATAGAAAGAAAATACCGAGGATCGGTCATCGAGAAGGTAACAAAGCGAAGAAATGTTTTTTTAAAGAGTGAAAAGAAAAGAATTTGATAGCGAGAGTAAAGAGAGAGTGGTCAAACTGACAATTAGATGGATAGAAAGAAAATACCGAGGATCGGTCATCGAGAAGGTAACAAAGCGAAGAAATGTTTTTTTAAAGAGTGAAAAGAAAAGAATTTGATAGCGAGAGTAAAGAGAGAGTGGTCAAACTGACAATTAGATGGATAGAAAGAAAATACCGAGGATCGGTCATCGAGAAGGTAACAAAGCGAAGAAATGTTTTTTTAAAGAGTGAAAAGAAAAGAATTTGATAGCGAGAGTAAAGAGAGAGTGGTCAAACTGACAATTAGATGGATAGAAAGAAAATACCGAGGATCGGTCATCGAGAAGGTAACAAAGCGAAGAAATGTTTTTTTAAAGGGTGAGAGCGAAAAGAATTTGATAGCGAGAGTAAAGAGAGAGTGGTCAAACTGACAATTAGATGAATAGAAAGAAAATACCGAGGATCGGTCATCGAGAAGGTAACAAAGCGAAGAAATGTTTTTTTAAAGAGTGAAAAGAAAAGAATTGACGGAGGAAAATTTTACTTATTTTATTAAAAAACTTTTCTCGGATTTACGACATATCTACCCGTTCGATCGTAAACATTGGTTCTAAAAGTAACAGGGTAGTGTAAAAAAGTAAATTACTCTTTATATGAATAACATTGTCAATAGGTGTTTCCCACCTCTACGTGACTATCACACTTTTCTTCTATTAATCCATTTTTTATGGGAATCAAAACTGAAATTGTGTAAACTACCAATGTTGTTGTATATACCTCTCCTCTAAGCGGAGGTTTAATGTATCATATGCTACGATCAAATAAACAAATTCGATAACAAACATGCGCCATGTTTGTTATCGAATGCCAACAAACAAATCATAACAGCACAATTATATAATATTTCGTCACCCGCTCCTCTTGTTACTGAAACAATTCATCCTCGATCCTCTTCACAACAACCAAAAAAAACAAACATATTCTGAATTTTGGTGAAGGATCATTTATTAAGCTGTTTACGTCTCTTTTTCGTCTCCTAGCGGCGGAACAGGTACATGTCAATGCTACAGACATCTGGTGCCTTTAGCTGCTTGGCTTATAATCGATTCTTAAGTCATTTCCTGCATGTGATCTCCGCTCAAAGATTTCCAACGAACTCACTACTTCTCTCGCCCACTCTCCCTTTTGTGGTGTTCTGTGGTGTCACGCAAGTTTATAGCAACAGCAGGTCGAGGTGACATCTGAGTGCATACGGTGAACACCCCCCCCCCCATCCCCATCGGACCCGATTTACTGTGTACGGAGTAAGGCTACTTTTAAACTATCATATATGTACTAGCGAACGTTGCTTTTACTATTTAACACCATCACGTACTTTTCTTAAATAATTTTTACAAAAGAAACAACAACTTTACGATAGTAACATAGGGCAACTTAAAAGTGTACTAATTAATATACATCGCGGGAGAGAATAGAAAGCGAGAGAAAAGGGGAAAGATTGAGAGAGAAGGAGAAGAGCATGAGACTGGCAGATTTGTTTTTTTATTTTTACTTTCCTGTTTCATATTTTCATACATAAACTTCGATATACAATGTGATTTTTAATACATTTTGATTTTTTGTTCTTACAGCCAGAGCTATCTCAGTTTATAGTGTACTACCCCCAAATGGCACTTCCGGTCAGGTTACTAAAATAATCCGGTCGGACTTGTCGGAAACCCCAATGAATGAGAGCGCATCATCCGACTCATTCCCCTGAAAAAGAAGTTACGAAACCCCACAATAAATCAAACTTAGTTCATTCCATTAATAATTATCAATCCTCTCATGAGGTTCTTCACATTTTCAACTAACAATTATTACATCTGATTAACCCTTATCGTCCAGTGGCCTTCAACTTTGATAAGTGCTGACCATTCAGTAAGAAACAACAACAACAAAAAAGCAACAAATAAAAACGCTTTCGTCGCCTGTGAAGGAAAGGTAATGCCTGGTCGGATGTCCTCCAGAAACAGAACAGGTACTACACAAAAAGGCGGGATAAAAAATGTTTTTATGCATTCAGTGGTGTAGTGAATGTCATATATGATATGTAAATCATTTTTGTAGCCAAACATATTTTCTTCAATTATAATTTCAGCATAGACATATTGATAAAAACAAGTTAGACTTAGTAGTATTTGATGGTGGGTCACGTGTTTACCCATTGTACTGAACGCGCGAATATAAAAATGAAATGGATATGATTTAATAACACCAGACACTCTTTGTTATTAAGTATATGCATCAAAACACTTAAAAATAGAGTGGAACCTAGCAGACCTTGCACTGATGTTATTGTTCGAGCTTCTTTCTTGTTATTCAGCCCAGCTTCACTATTTCACACGTGTAGCACTTGTGATACGCCCATTTTCTACCCACGTTCTATTCAAAATTACAATTGGCAGCATTCAATAGTCATCTGCAATTACCTATAGTATCCATAAAATTGTGTCTTTTTGTGTGAATGTCATCTTCGTTACGTCGATCGCGGTTGCGAAGGTGGGACGCAACCAATTTCAGTCGGTCATAACTGATATAGACGTTGCTAACATATTGTCTATCTCCATCATCATAGTCCCAACCACTACCATATTGGTCTGTCACAATTGTTGCCGGCAGATAGACACACATATCTCGCTTTTTTTTACCTATAAAGAAGATTAAAAAGATAGTTTATAAAATAAACTAGAGTAAATTAAGAATCAGTGGGAGTCTTCGCCCCCTGGATGATCTTCTTTGCTTTTGTTTTCGTAATTCCTAGCTAAGAGCAAAGTGTAGTATATGTTTTGATACTATACTTCATGTTTTTCTGTCTTGGGTCAATGAAAGAGGAAATCCATCTCGACTGAATCATTTATTTTATTACCAATACAGAGTGCCCCTATTTGGGAAGGTAGATTTTTCCCACATAAAACCTCGTGGGGAATCAAGTGTACGTCGTGAGAAAACAATTAAATAGTTTCTATCTGAAATATGCGCTCTAAGACGGGTTCATTTTGTTTTGTTTTTTAATTTTCTTATTTTTTTGCTTTTTCTAAAATAGGGCATTCTACCGGATGCACGACATTCATCCGTTATTTTAGACACTCCAACCGAGTGATGTTTTAAAGATTCTAACCGTCCCTTTAAGAGCAAATGTTTTTATCTCTCTTGCACTTGGTTCACCTAGTATATTCGCAACGTAGTTTCTGAAATTCTTTTGGATGAGCTCGGTTGTTCCTATGATTACTGGAATGATTACTGGTTGATTATAATCGGACACTCTTCGAACTTTTAATACATGAAACAGTGATGCAGACCCCTAAAAACTTGAAAGCTATGTAGATAACTTATTCTATGGTAAAACGTGTGTAAATTGTCACCATTGCGCGCGTCGCTATTTATCCAGTATTCTTTCTTTTTAAAGTTATTTGGACAAATTTACGTTAAAACCGGTCGTATATTATTTTTAAAAGATCTAACTTAACTTGATACCCATGACGAATAATTAGAAAGGTTGTTCTTATTACATCTACATTATTTCGCGTTTTATATAGGACAGACGAAGATTTGGAAAATGGTAATCTTACCCTATTAGTAAAAGGAACGAACATTTTTGATGGCATCGTTTTTGCTAAAATTTAAAACTAAATCTGCACCACTCACTTAATAAGAAACAGTTTTTAAAGTAATTTCTGACGGGTAAAATAAATTAAAATCACTAATATAAAAGATTTTAAAAGTAAGATTGTCGTTTCCCAACCAAAATAGCATGTTAGAAATCGTCTGCAGTTTTCTGGTTCTTTTCCGACCTCCAAAATGCGTAAGTAAACCCAAATAAATTGTTTGTGACTAATCTCCCAACTGTATTTCCTTTAAAAACATTTAAGGAGAATATTTAATTCGTCTAAAACAATTTATTTGGGTTTACTTACTCATTTGTGAGGTCGGAAAACTGCAGACTATTTATTGTCCGCCATTTTGGTTGGAAAACGATTATTTTACGTTTTTAAAATATATTAAATGCAGACTGGTTCAATGGTAAAATATAACGATGAAGCTTTAACGAGGTCCGGCTACGATGGTTAGGGTTTATGTTATAAACGAACAAAATTACGACAGAGCATGACATTAACTTACAAATTAAAATCTGTTTGTTATTTTCTAAAACTCGAAGAAATGAAGACTTCAAAATTCTGGCATATGACTCTTTTGCATTTCCTATAACCCATTTGCTGGCTGTTTTAAAGGCAGATGTTTGTTTTTTCATGGAAAACATGGAAACAGTGATTTGCATAAGAAATCGCAGCACACTAAGGAGTGAATCATGGCTGGCTATTAGACCTCTGTTAGAATTTGCTAGTATATATATATATATATATATATATAAATATTTCATGTATCCACATAAAATGTTATAAGGAGATATACTTTTGTTATGTATCAATTTTCAATATTTACTTCAACAGTACTCGATACGTAAGTAGAGCTAAGTAGTAAGTTGTGAAAATATACTTATGGCAATTAAGCTACACAAAGGCTCCCGCGATTCCCCCAAGGAATGAAACGCGGGAGCGTCTGTCTAGCTTAATTGCCATAAATATATCTTCATAACTTACTATATATATATATATATATATATATATACATACATACATACACAATATGAACCGATTATTATGCATTTAGGAATGTATATTTTCGGTAACCTGGTGAGTACTTTATTAGTTAGGTAGTGCACCCACCAAAACCCGCCTGTCAAAAACATTTAATATCCGTAACTAATGAACAGATCATAATGAATTTTTGAATAAATATTCGAGAAATTACGGTAACACGTTATTTTTTGTAAATGTTAACATTTAGGGGGTGCAATGTTTGTGCATTAAAATTAGTTAAAATTTACTTTCAATGCTATAGCATCAACCTCTGGAAAGCTACAATGAAAATAAAGACATAATATCCCAAATTTTGCAGCGTTTTTGAAAAATGTCAACAATAAAATTACATGGCTCTTGAGGCAGGCATAGCCAAGGTCCAAGATCACAATAACTGGTATATTTAGCTAATTAAGACCTTGGGGAATGGGAATAATATCAGTTTCCATATGTTTGAAGAAAAAGGTCAATTTTGAAGAGGTCTAGGGTGCATATATGTAAGATTTTTATTTTTATTTAAAAAAATTTTTTTGGAACAGATCATTATAGATTTTTGAATATATATTCTCGGCAACTCGGTAAGTTATATAGGCACATTATTGTTTTGTAAAATTTATCATTTAGGGAGTGCGTTAACTCGAACTCGCACCCGACCTCGAAAAACTTTTTAAATAAGTTAGATCAATTGTAATAACAGAACAGAATTGCTCTAAATTATATAAGTTATATTAAGTAATACACGTTTAAAGGGATTGGTGAGCGTAAATGATATCTAGCTGCTTGGTAAAATTCTTAACCATTGCACTTTTCATTATGAATTATAGAATTTGTATTGTAGGCAATAGAGTGAAACACGCAGGCATATTATCATTTTTTATTTTCAAGCTTTAGAGGGTGCAATCTACATGTATTGCTTATACACGTCATGGGACGGGTATTTATCTAGTATATATATATATATATATATATATATATATATATATATAAGTCAGGTTCATATTATATTCCAATAACCACGTTTTTATTTTATTTTTTTCACATTTCCAAAAAACATAACATTTTTGTGAGACATATTGTTTACGGTCCGTTTCATTTGTCTTGTGCCAAACAAATTTTCATGTTAATATCGTCTCTGCAACATTACAAAATAATAATAATAATAATAATAATAATATATATATATATATATATATATATAATTTTTTGAAGAAATTAAAAAAAACAATGTATTCTTTGTTAAAATAAATTCATTTGTTAAAATAAATAAAATTGTAAGATAAATAATTTTGTTAAGATAAATAATTTAATTTATTTAAATATAATCTTTCAGAATAGATGCTGCTTTACAAGCAATACTTTTTTCTTTTTCTTTCCTCATTTTACGTGCACAGGAAACATTCGTTTGATGTGTAGACTTGTTGTTACAAAGAAAGTCAAATTGTGTCAGCGCGGTTAAACACTTATTTATAATAAAGAGAGATATGGACACGGCTTTTAAAAAATTGTTTTCGTATGATAATTTCTTTCGAAATTAAAAAAAATAACAATTGTAAGACCGTGTGCTGCCTATCTCGACAATCGCCGACTCCAAAGCTTGTGTGCCGTGGTTTTTATTCTCCTTCATCTTCTATTCTGGCCATGTCGTCTATTCCACTGTCGATTTCCGATGGCTTACAAGTTAACTACAAAAACTAAAGCAACGCCTTCACAAGAGCCAACACACACTCCGAGCCAATGTGTATAAATCAGTTGTGCTCTAAGTGTGTGTGATACAGTAAGCACTTAAAAGGATGCCCAAACGTTGTCTGCTGATAGCTGTTTATCGAGGCGTCATTGTCGTGCGGTTGAATTCAGCTCATCTCGGCTCTGTGCTGATCTGCAATCTCTATCGCCTCACTCGGGTCTAACCCCATTTACCTGAAGCCGCCAATTCCAGCAAACTGTCGTAAAATAAAATAAAAACGGTCGCAAACCGCTCTGACTCCTCAATATATTAATCTGGACCGGAAATCCATAAACACCTGCTCTTTGTTCCAGAGTAGCTTATAAGGGGAAATGACTCGCCCTTTTAGCCACTCCCAGCTGACTACGCTAAAATTGACCACCAACCGTGAGGTGTCCTACTGGTTCAAGAGTTCAAAAGCTTTCGGCAGCCACATTGTCTTTTTTTTAACATAGTTCACCCCAAACAAGGCAGGCTGTTACTGTAGACGTAAGGGCTACTAAGAAAAAGGGTGAAAGTTTGGGGGAGGGTCAACCTAAATTGAAAGCGGTGCAGCGAGATATCTGTTTACGTTAGTTTTAAATTTCTACATGTCAGTACCGTCAGGAAAACAGCGAGCAGGGAGGGAGTTCCAGAGTCCAGCCGCACGAGGAAATAAGTTTTGGAGTAGATAGCGCTTCAGCATCTAGAGACCTCCACAGTGAATGGATGGGATTTGTCGGGTTGGTCTAGTGAATTTGCGTCGGAGAGTGGGGGGAAGAGCAACAAGTTCATCAGAGCACAATCCATTGAAGTACTTGTGAAACAGGCACAAGGAAGCAACATTGCGGCGATGGGACAGGGGCTGGAGCTTGGTGGATAATGAGGAGCCTATTAAGTTGGCGACTCTTTTTTGGACCTTGTTTGAGAGGGAAACTAGTGGATGATGCCCCAGACCAGATATGGCAACAATACTCCATGCATGAGCAGATGGTGAATTTGTAGAGATATAGGATAATGTCACGTGTGAAAAATTAACTAGCACGGTAGAGGGAGCCCACCTCTTTGCAGCAGCCCTGGCAATGTCTTCAATGTATTCATTCCAATTCTATTTTCCGTTAAAGTTAGGCCGATGAGTTTGAATGATGATCTCTCGTGTAGGGTTTTATTTGCCATGACAATCAGTGGTTGAAGAAGTTTCTTGTAGTTATTAAAGGAAAGTAGCCTTGCCTTTGTGGCATTGAAAGTTACCATCTATTTTTTTACCCCATTCCACTACAGACTGGAGGTCATTTTCTAAGGATTCAGCCATTGCCTCAGATATGTGCGCGTTGGTTTTTCCCACATGACGATGGTAGAGCGTAGTGTCGTCAGCAAATATTCCTATCTCAGTCTCAATAGCACCAGAGAGGTCATTTATGAAGATCAGAAACAGTAGAGGTCCAAGGATGGATACCTTGGGTACACCAGCATTTATGTCATGTTGCTTAGATGAACGGCAATCGAGAACAACCTGGATCTTTTTTTTGTTAGGAAGGATTTAATTATATTATCTTATATATATTATCTTACTTCTGATAGCTTTCTTTGTGAATCCTTTCCTAACGTTGTCCGGGTCTCGCTATAAGATGCTAATTTAAAAACAAACCATTTTCCTCAATTTACTGATACAGTAAATATTTGTCTGATGTTGTGTAAACTTGTAGTTTCAAAAGAAAGTCAACTTGTGCTAAGTTTAATTCACAATATATATTTAACTGCACTCCCACATTCTCTTTCAAATCATGAGTCTACACACTCAAACGAATATTTACTATACCAGTAAAATGAAGAAAAAATTCTTGCTTTGTAAAATAGCATTTGATCCTGAAAGCTCAGCTTAAAGTTAGATGTGGGTATATATTTTGATATTTTTATGTATAGGATTCACTCCTAAAGTAATTAATAACTTATCATGAATTTTGGAAAACAGCTGCTAGGCGTTAGAGTGGATAATATAGGCTATATTTAGTTTAATTTAGTTTTAAGCAAAGGAGGAAGAGAAGGTTGAAAATTATTCGTGAACACTCCGTATTTTGTGAAATTTAAAAAATAGGTTGAAATATCAATTGACAAAAAGTTCTGCTGTTGTTTTAGTATAGAAAATATTTTTGTAGACGGCATAATATAGGTCCAACCTTCCGTTTGAAAATGCAAACATTAAATATTTCCATTTAATTGTACCTTAGCCATTAAATAAGATTCCCTAAATTAAGGCTCGAATTGTAGGTCTTTTCTATAATCCAAATCATGCAATGGATTTTGATCAAAACTTAAATAATTATTCTAGACATAAGTTTTAGTAGATTTTATGAAAATCGCTCCAGACAAGGCATGAAGCCACTAAAAAGACAAATACTACTTTAAGGTCAAAAACTAGCAAACTATGGGTGTTATATGGATAGATTGCGACTCCAAAACAACAATTTCCCCCCTTTGTCAGAAACCTCGCTCATGGAATGTGAGGAATACAGGACAAATTAAGGGAAGCGTGAGTTACGAGGCTGCCGAAAGTATTATTATATCTTGATTTTAATTTTCGTAAAGGAGCATAAAAGTAGTTAAATTATATATATATATATATATATATATATATATAGAGAGAGAGAGAGAGAGAGAGAGAGAGATAGAGAGAGAGAGAGAGAAAGAGAGAGAAAGAGAAAGAAAGACAACAGACAAACTGCGATTAAATATATGCGTGCAAAGCACCTGACGTCGGTTTTAGGATTCGATTAATTGCTTTCAAGCCTAAAGGGTGTTTGAAAAATAGCTATTCCCAAGCTACATATAAAGTAAATTCCTTTCCTTTTCCTATATTCTTTAATTCCTTTTATTTCAAAAATGTAAAAAAAACAAAAAAGAAAGATGAACACGAAAACAAGATAAATACAAAAGACTTTTCCCATTAATTTTTTTTTCAATTTTAAAATGTGTTTTTTTTTCTGTTTGTTTATATGTTTGTATGGCCGTTAATTGCTTTTGAAGATATAAAAGAGAAAATAAAATTTGGGTCGCCAAACTACACAGACAGTCATATATATATATATATATATATATATATATATATATATATATATAAATTATTTATTTTAATTTCAAGATAGATATATTAATTCAGTTTAGAATATGAGTCATCTCCTTTGCTGATTTATATTTTTATGAGATTATTACAAAATGTTTCATATTATGGGTCGTCTGGTTCGGACTAAGTAATATTTTTATGTAAATTGCAACAAAGTCTGTTTTTATATTGTTAATAACATGGTACAACAACACCAAATAAATGTTGGCTAGTGAGAAGTAAATGGTTATTCTTTTTTTAGCTTAAATGCTATTTAAGTCTGACTTTGAAAATCCGACAAGATAATTTAATATATTATATATTTCGAATCAGTAACATATTTAAACGGAGACACAACACGTATCGTTTACTATTTCTACTTACCCGGCGTTGCCAGTAATCTTTTGATTTCCAGTTTTGCTTCGCTTTTTTTTTTTAAATATGCCATTTTTATCAAATTATTATTTTTGTTTAACAGGATTTTAAAAGTTAAATTTAATTACTATGTTTAAATTATTAATTGAATAAAATTATTATAAACTCTAGCTAATTCTGTTAACTAATCTGTACTTATAAAATTATTGGATGTAAATAGCTTCCCAAACTTGAAATCGTTTAATACATGAAGGTTGGTTAAGAAATGACTTTCTATTCGGCAGTTTAGAGGCTTCTAAATTTATTTAAAATTTCGAAAGGTAACAGACTAAGATAAGGTAACGTTATTGGATGTAAATAGCTTCCAAAACGTGCAATCTTTTAATACATGAGGATTTGCTAAGAATTTTAAAACCAGTTTAATAATGGTAATACACTTTTTAAAACTATTAACAACAGAGTAAAACGGTTGACTTGTAATGCGTTTTGGTGTTTGGTAATTTATTTTCTATTTTAACTATGCTTTTTGCAAAGTTCGTTTTAGTACTATGCGCTATGCCATTTTTTTATTTCAATAAACAATCAGTCAATAGTAGATACAAAATGAAAATAGAGTCAAGAAACACGCACACATATAGACAGACGCACGAGCAGTGGTCACGCAATTTTATGAATATAGCGTATTTTTTTATCCTATTGAGTCTACGCTTATTAAGGCCAAAAGTTATTCCAGGATTAAGATTAATTACATGGATTGTCAGTTGAATGATGAAGGATATTATAACTGGATTAAAAATGATGAATCGAATTGTACACAATTTGAATGCGTACAAGGGAGGTTATACAAACGGTAATATTATCTTTTTAATTTGATCACGTGCCCATTCAGTTTTGGATCGATTTTTTTCCTTCTTTTTCTTTCTTTTTCAATATGAACAACTAAATGGATTTTAATAACTGCAGATCGAAACATCGTCATGTGTCAGTGTTGCGTCTGTACATATTTGTATAAATAAAAATATTAATATATATATATATATATATATATATATATATATATATATATATATATATATATATATATATATATATATATATATATATATAAATTCCCGAAACAGTTTTTCATGGTAAACAACTGATGATCCCTTAAATAATGTTAGAAGCAAACTAATATAATAACTGAAAAAGTTAAATTGACTCACATGAGTGATTTTCCACTGAACGACTTGGGATTTAAGGTTGTTTTTTTTTTAATTCTTTTTTAATATAGTTTTAATGGTTGAGAAACTTCCAAGACTATATATATATATATATATATATATATATATATATATATATATATATATATATATATATATATATATATAGAGAGAGAGAGAGAGAGAGAGAGAGAGAGAGATATGCGGGTCAAATGATTGACATTGTGTGAAACTCTCAGTTACCGTGGAATTTTAATTAAAGTATTTCTACTCATTATGTGTATTGTATCTATATGTATATAAGCAGCATCCGGATCCTATCCTTAGCGTAAGATTAGTGAAGCGCAGCATCCCAACTCTCCTCATCCCCATCAATTCTCAAATGTGTCAGTCTCGGCTAAGTCTAGTTAATATCTATTGCTTCAAGAAATTGCGTTTTGCCGCATACGCGAAAAATAAAAATAAAAACAAGAAAACAATGAAAACTAATACCCGAAGAAAGCAAGAGAAAAATAAGAAAAAATAAAATAATCAGAATAAAAGCTAATATTTTCTGATAAATAATCCCCCGGTGTAAATAAATAAGTGAATAAATAAATAATCCTTCATGTGCTAAGGCGACTCCGTTGTCCATAATAGAAATGAGATAAAAACGCGGTAAAAAATTCCCAAGGGCTGTGACGTCATCAAGCAACGCAAGCGGATTTTTAGATTCTTATAAGCCTATCAATTTTTCCGTTTTGTTTATTATTATTATTATTATTATTATTATTATTATTATTATTATTATTATTATTATTATTATTATTATTATTATTATCATCATCATCATCATCATCATCATCATCATCATCATCATCATCATCATCATCATCATCATCATCATCATCATCATCATCCGTTTATCTCATTTTGTTTACTATGTTAGAAACATTCTCAATCCTTTTAATTCACACCTCTTATTCGTTCCCTACGGGGAGATCAACGCTAATTCTTGTGTCTCCTTATCAACACGAGATTCTTGGGCTGATCTTCTCTGCATGAAATAAAATACAAATGAATATTACAAATCGAAAAACAAACAAAAATACAGCGACAAAATAAAAGGATAATGATTACTATGGACTCGCAACCTTCGTATCTTCCTATCACCCTTCCACTTCCTTTTTAATCCGAATAATACAGGGTGGTTCAAATGTCATGATACCCTCTCTTGAAAACTAAAACTTGTAATGACGTCATTGTTTGTGGTTTATTGCTTTAGTTTTATCTCTTGGATTCTTGTTCTTTTCGTATGGATCAGCATGATACGACCCATTTGACTGGTTCGATTCTGTGGTTGGCATAGTTTTCTCCGATTATTTCTAGAACCACGTGCTCACAGGAGACACCACGTGAACGTTGTCAACATTCATAGTGAAAGAAGTGCTATGGAACCGATAGGATTCGAACATGGCACGTCAGATACTTAGTTGACGCTTGTATCTAACTTATAAATAAAAGCAAGTTCTTCTGGTGTTGCTTTAAGGAGGCCATGACGATAAACTCTGGAGAGAATGACGTCGAGTCGACTTTGATGCTTGCTGGTCAATTCTTTGCTCGAAACATATCTGCATTTTCTAGAGTTTGTACGAGATATAGCCACCCTACTCATGTAAAACCGACCTGTCACCGAATATAAAAGGCGTGGCACGAAAACCCACTTATTATTTCCAATCTTTTCGGTCAGATGTGATAGCATCGCGATCAATTCTCTCCTTTTCATCTTGACATGCCTTTGAGACAAGATATCTGGAGCATATTTCCCTTCCAGTCTGCGTATACAAATCATTCTGTCTGTCATTATACACGTGTATAGAAAGTGAAGCGTGCGAATAGTGTGTGTGTATTGTTGTTTAATGTAAATAAATCTTTTGATGTTTTTGAATTTTTGAGATGACGATTGATCATTTGTGCGATTTTGATTATTCGGACTACTGTTCTCATCTTGAGTGTTATTCTCACATCGTTTCGGCTGCTGTGACCTCTGGCTTCTCCAGGTGTATCTCTTCGAGCTCGGGAATATTTCTGTCGAACTCGAGAATCTGGGCGGACTTTCGAACGGAACCCTTTATTGTATCCACGGGGGTAGCATGCCCTCGTTCCGTCAGCCATGACTGGGAGATGTCTTCAGTAATTTACGGACCCTATTTATTATGTTTGTCTTTTGTAAACATAATCGTGACAGAGCGACTAAATTCCTATTTATAAAATTAAACGTTAAAAACTGACGAATTTGCTATTTCAAAATTAAACCTGACAGACAGACCAAAATTGTTATTTTTTAATTAAGCGTGACAGACAGACGAAATTGTTATTTTTAAATTAAGCGTGACAGACCGACGAATTTTCTATTTCTAAATCAAGTGTGACAGACAGACGAAATTGTTATTTCTAAATCAAGCGTAACAGACTGACGAAATTATTTTTTCTAAATAACGCATGACAGACCGACAGAATTGTTATTTCTTAATCAAGCGTGAGAGACCGGTAATCGATTAATAGTAAAGAACAGTTAATAGCGTGTAATCAATGTGAAAACTTCCCTTTAATATTTAAAACATGTGTTTTTAGATATTTATTTTTGCCGAAAGGCAAGGGAAGAATTACATGATTGTTTAAAAATTAATTACATGATTGTTTAAGAATATACGGTTAGTAAGAGAAAATGTATCCACCCTGAAAGCTTTCTGTTATGGTGCCGTACCTGTACGGAAAACAAATAGACTCGTCCATCCATAATAAAATGCGAGAAGCATTACAACTCACAGTCTTCTTCCACCCCAGTTCTATACTGGCAGTCCAGAATACCACTTCTTGTATATATATTCTTTTTCTTAAATAATATATCTTTATTCCTGTAACCCCGTGTTTCCGTGTCTTTATTTTGGCCCCTAACAGGGCCACAACAAACTGACTACGAGGCAATTCGAACACGGGTCGCCAACGGTCGACAAAGTACCCGCACTTATACGAGAAACCACAATGAAACTATCGACGAGTTACAAAAAAACCCAAAAAACAACAAAGGATTTTTGCCGGAACCTTCGAAAACACAAATTAAAAGGAACAAAACTTGATGAAATCGAATACACATTGTCTAGTTCTGAAAACAAGTTATCGGTGGAGAAAAAACAACAAACACAATAAACCATATTTATTATTTTCTTAATTAAAAAAAGGTCATTTTTTCAAATCTCTCTCCCTACATTGTTATTCCGACTCTGTTAGAATATGTTACATATAAAGGAATGTATGAGTTTATTTCCACCGAAAAGAAAAAAATTGTGAAACAGTATTTTCTTTTCTTTCTAAAACTAAAACGCGTAAAGCGTAGTAAAAAAGGGGTTCATAATCTTTTCACAACTATAATGGCGTATATCAATCGCTAATCTAAGGAAAATACCTTCTTACAAAGCCATACTAAAAAATAAAATATTCATTTTCTCAAAAGAAAAAAAAAACAGAATACCTCAAGTCAATCATCGCGGAATTAACCAGATTTCAAATCTGCCAACATCAACAGGCTTAGGAGAAATTTCAAAAGCTTTTACTCGAGCAAAATGAAAAACAACAACAACAGCAAACTGAAGAAAAGTTTCAAAAGCTTCTCCTAAAGATGTGTCAGAAAAGAAAGAAAATGACGACAGATTGGTAACACTTATACAAACAATATCGCGTAGAGACCAAGGGAATGAAAGGGACAACGCGTTTTCCAGAACGCCGTGTGGAACGCCATCGATAATTTCACATATTCGGAAGAAAATACGTTCGCAACATATTTTCAAAGATATGAAGATTTATATAGAATTGACTGCGAAAGTTGGGCTGACTAAAAAAAGGTTCGCCTGCTACTTAGGAAACTAAGTACCACGGAACATACGAAATTCGTGGACTTCATTTTGCCTCGGAAAACTAGCGATTTAACTTTTATAGATGTGGTAAAATTATTAACGGAATTGTTCAGTCCCAAGACCACGTTATTTCACAAACGCTGGAAGTGCATAAACTGGGTAAAAAAAGACGAAAAAGATTACGCTACTTTTGCATCGATAGTAAACAAACGTTGTGACGACTTTAAACTATCTGAATTGAGTGCCGATAATTTCAAGTGTTTAATTTTCGTACAAGGGGTAGTCTCAGGAAATCACACGGAGATAAGGCGTAGAGTCCTAAATAAATTAGAGAATGAACCAAGCCTTACACTGCAAAAGTTGGCCGAGGACTGTCAAAGATTTGTCAATGTAAAACAGGACTCAAAAAACATTGAATTATCTAGCATAGCGCATATAAAAAGTACATCAAAAAACAAAAGTTCAACCTTATAAAAAATAAGTCAAAACAGAAATAGTGATATTTATGCAGCAAAGACAAGTCAACCAGGTAAAAAGACAAATAAATGGCCACCGAGCCCTCGTTCACGCTGTGGTAGCCCACATTGCTACAATGACTGCCCTTTTCGTTTTAAGTCCTGTATGAATTGCAAAACGGTCGGACATAGAGGTTCGCACTGCAGAACAGGTAGAGGAACAGGATGGAAATTGCCAATAAATACATTTTGTAAAAAATAAATAGTTGAGCAACGCAATCGGATAAACTGCACCGAGAATTAAAAAAATGTTCCCGCGGTTTTCTTCTGGCGGTTTTGGGCGCTGCACTAAGATGGCTGCCAAATTTCAACTTAAAGAAAATGTACAGCCGGTATTTAAAAAAGAAAGAAAAGTACCCTTCGCCTCGATAGAAAAAATAAACGAGAAACTAGACCGACTTGTAGAGACTGGTATTTTATCAAAAGTACAACACAACCAGTGGGCAGCACCCACGGTTTATGTAAAGAAAAATCTAATTAGATTCGCAGATTTTTCAACGGGTTTGAATACAGCTCTAGAAGATTATCACTACCCACTGCACAGCCCCGAGGAGTGTTCTCAAGTTGAAATGGAGGAAGATTTTTTTCTAAAATAGACCTAAGTGAAGCATACCTCTAAATACCGGTGGATGCGGATAGTTCGAAGCTGTTATGTATAAACACACATCGTGGTTTATATCAATTCGAAAAGTTAGCTTTTGGAGTGAAAGTCGCGCCAGCCTTTTTCCAACAAGTAATGGATACAATGCTGGGCGGACTGGATTTTGCAATAGCGTATCTTGATGACATTTTGATTAACAGCAAAGATATCGAACAACACCAGAAAACTGTATATCAAGTGTTTGCGAGAATCCAAGATCATAGGTTCAAAGTAAAAGAAGAAAAATGTGATTTTTTCCTGGAGGAAATAAAATACCTGGGTCATGTTATCAACAAGGACGGCAGAAGACTGGACCCAGAAAGGGCTACCGCGATAAAAAAAAAACATGTCGGCGCCAGAAAACGTCACAACATTACAGAGTTTCCTGGGGCTAGCAAATTACTACCAGGCCTTTATCTCAGAAATGTATAATTTGCGCGCTCCATTAAATGAGTTATTAATAAAAGATAAAGCCTGGGTGTGTACACCTGAATGCCAGGATGCGTTTAATAAAATCATAGAAAGGCTTACGCCAGAGTTACTTCTAACACATTACAACCCAGAATTGGACATAATCGTAACTAGCGATGCTAGTTCATATAGTTTAGGAGCGTGTATCCTACATATAATGCCGGATGGGACCCATAAACCCATTGCACATGCATCTAGGACCTTTCTCCCGGTAGAAGAAACAGTATTCTCAAATCGAGAAAGAGGCCCTAGCAATAATATTTGCGGTAACAAAGTTTCAGCGATACATACATGGTAGACGATTTACTTTACAGACAGACTATAAGCCGCTAATTACAATTTATGGATCTAAAAAAGGCCTACCGGTATATACGGCTAATAGGCTACAAAGATGGGGAACTATCTTATTAAATTACAACTTCAAAATGCAGCATTTGCCTTCAAATAAAATCTATCATGCAGATGGGTTGTCGAGACTAGTGCCAAAACAGAGAGAGACTCTAGAAAACACAGTGATCGCGTCCCTTCAAACAGAAGGAGATTTTAAAGAGATTTTGTGCAACACAGTGAGAAAGCTCCCGTTGACGCTATACGAGATATAAAAAGAAGCTCACGAGGATGAATTTATCACCAGCACAAAAATGAAAATGGTAGATAAGGATGTACATGTGGCAAAAAGTTTCTTACTCTGTGATGAGGTACTCATGCACAACGAAAGGGTGCTCATCCCAGAAAAAACTACGAAAGAAAATTCTAAAAGATTTTCATGTTGGCCATCCAGGAATAAGCAGGATGAAAGGTTTAATGAGGAGTTTTGTGTCTTGGCCAGCTATGGATAATGAGATTGAAAAAGCAGTAAAGCTGTGTAAAGGCTGTGCCTTGGTGGCAAAAGCACCGCATATAAAACATAGCCCATGACCAAAGACAGACCGTCCGTGGAAAAGAATCCACGTGGATTTTGCGGGACCATTTGAAGGTTTTTACTATTTAATGGTAGTCGACAGTTTTTCGAAGTGGCCCGAGGTACTACGTTGCAAGAGTCCCACGTCAGAGGTTACGATAAGATTCCTACATGAACTATTCGCTCGTTTTGGGGTAGTTGATTGTCTGGTGAGTGATAATGGAACGCAGTTCACGTCATCAGGTTTTGAGGAGTTCTGCGCGACGTTTCAAATCAGACATATAACGACTCCCCGTATCATCCTAGGTCAAACGGCCAGGCGGAACGTTTTGTAGACACGTTAAAAAGAGCACTAAAAAAGACCGCTGATACTCCTAAGGAGAAGGCTTTGCAACAATTTCTGTAAGTATATAGAATTACTAAAAACGTAAACGTACCATCTTCATTATCCCCCGCAGAGATGATGTTTGCGCGGAAAGTGAAGTCCGTGTTTGATAAATTACTACCTAAACAACATAATTATGATCGAATCTCTACGGTACCGAAGAAAAAATACAGCCCAGGAGATAGAGTATACTTTAAGATGAAAAAAAACAACGCATCGTTCTGGGAACCCGGTACAATTGAAAAGAGGATCGGGTCGATGGTCTATATTATAAAAGGACCACAGTTCTCGTATAAGAAACATCTGAATCAGATCAGAAAAAGACTATCAGATGACACTGCCAGCTCTCCACAAGTAGAAGACGTGATGGACGTGATATTTGACACTTTCAACTTGCCAGCACCACAGAGAAACGGCAGCCAAAAAGAAAACGAATGGTTACAGACTACATAGAGATAAATCAGAAAAGGAAACGTTACTTAGACTCCTGAGGAGGTAAGGCTTGGAAAGAGGGTGTTATGGTGCTGTACCTGTACGAAGAGCAAATAGACTCGTCCATCCATAATAAAATGCGAGAAGCATTACAACTCAGTCTTCTTCCACCCCAGTTCTATACTGGCAGTCCAGAATATCACTTCTTGTATATATTCTTTTTCTTAAATAATATATCTTTGTTCCTGTAACCCCGTGTTTCCGTGTCTTTATTTTGGCCCCTAACAGGGTCACAACACTTTCTTAACTTGATTAATACATTTAAGAAATTACTGATGAGAAATAATGTATATTTGTGCCAATGAATTAGTGGAAGGAAAAAACGTAAAAATAGTCTAGTTCGAATCAAATATCGATATGTCAGACGGATTGTTATTTTTTCTGACTTTGAAAGTCTGGCAATATAATTTTATTTGTTTGATATACCAACGAGAGAAGTACATGACCAACAATCACCCAACAGTGCCCAGTTCATCAAATCTTCTATACTCCTAATCAAAATAAAGTCAAAAAAATTATTTAGTAAAATGTTATTTATCTGCGTGTCGTTGTCGCTTTCGACGTAGGGTTGTTTTCGATCAAAGCTAGCCGGGATTATTTACTGTAAATAAAAACGGATGTTTTTTGCAGAGACGTATTTATGTTCTTACCAACGCTCGGCAGACTCTTATGAAGGTTTTGACGTTTTGTAGTAAGGTTCGATCGATTTGGGTCAATAAGAAAATATTTAATCGTTGACTTCTAGCGAAAAAGTGTATTGTTATTATTGTTTTTATATTCCAAAATAGAATTAACGTTAAAGTGTAGTATCTGTTCTGATACTATACTTAATCTTTTCTCTCCTCGGCGATTCTTCTAGACTGCGCCATTTTGCTTTTTGTCCCAATCAGAAGTGCCTTATTTTGGTGAGATAGACGTTACTTACATTAGAAATCGACATTGTGTCTAACTCTGCCCTCGCGGGGCGGCAATTAAATAGAAACGACATAGAAAACGGTAACACTTCAGAACAACGAACACCAATCGCAAAATATATAAATAGAGGCTAGAGTTTGACGAAAGGTCGGTTTTTAATGTGGGTGAAATGCATCAACGTTAATTCTATTTTGAAAAGTGACAAAAATAAAAATCAGGAAAAACGGATGATGTTTCACGAGAAGTATTTATGGTCTTACTAGCCCTCGGCAGCCTCTTCCGAAGGTTTTAACGTATTGTAGTAACGCTTGATCTGTTTGCGTTAATAATAAAATATTTGATAGTTGATCTAGAGCGAAAAGTAATTATGTTTTCAGTATTGCAAAAGCAGCAAAGTGTAGTATGTGTTCTGAAAACAGTATAAATTCGCAATGATTTACGTACGCGAATGACTCAAGCGAAAGTTATTCGTTAATTGCTATATTCCGCTCTATTCTGGAATCTAGGAAATGTATAGGGAATAGCATAACAAACGTCCCGTGTATGTGACATCCAATCCAATATTCTTTTATTATTCGTGAAAATATTGGGTTGACATGACTAAGCCCGGACCTCGGGCCTGCACACCCAGTAGTGGCTACTATTTTTTCTGATAAACTCGTCATGTCAACCCAATATTTACACGTACTTTCATGACATGTTTCTTAAAATATCACCTGAGGAAGTCTTACAAATAAAGACGAAACGTTGATGAATATATAAAAAAACATCCTTTTTGGGTTTTCCTTTTTCATTTCCCATATATATATATATATATATATATATATATATATATATATATATATATATATATATATATATATATATATACAGTACAAAACTTAGGTTTAGTATACGGAACGTTTATGTTTTTGTCTTTTAAGGGAAGTGGGGTTTGACCAACTCTGCTGGGAAGCCATGAAATTAAATACTCTCTTGTTTTTAAATTCCAGAAACAGTTGTTCATGGTAAACAACTGATGATCCCTTAAATAATGTTAGAAGCAAACTAATATAATAATTGAAAAAGTTAAATTGACTTACATGAGTGATTTTCCACTGAACGACTTGGGACTTACGGTTTAAAAAAAAAAAATTAATATAGTTTTGATGGCTGAGAAGCTTCCAAGACTATATATACAGATACTTTTGTTTTTCTCTTTTTCATGAACAAATTGAAATCTATAAGGCGGAGGTCAATGTTTTTATAATTAAGCATTGTATATATTATTTACAAGTTGTAAGAGCTGCTGACTATCAACTAGATGGTTTGATCCCTGGCTTGGGAGTAGTGCTAGTCTAGCCGCGATAAAGTGCTGTAATACAGCGAAACAGTATGTATATGGATGAATATAGAAGCTTCCATTCTCGGGTCCAGTACTGTCGTTAAGTGATATCGCCTTCTGCTTCTTAGCATAGTCCTAACCTTTTTGTGAATAAACAAATTGAACACTGTAAAGCGACGGTTAATGTTCATATAAATAGATATTGTAAATATCATTTGCGAGCGCTTCTCCCGTCCCGTTGTAAGAGTTGTCGACTATAAACAAGAAAGTTAGAAGTTTCGGTCCCTGACTTAGGGGTACTGCTAACTTAGCTGCACTCAAGAACTGTGATACATCGAAACAGTCTCTTTGTGGATGACTATAATTATATATATATATATATATATATATATATATATATATATATATATATATATATATATATATATACTTCTTTGTAAAATGGTAGGAAAAATCCCAGCAGAGTGCTCGATTTATTAAGAATTAAAGTTAAAAATTAAGAGCATAATATTTATTTATTCTGGTACAGAAAAATTAGTACAACATTCGTACCGTCGGTTTCAAGCACGGAAGGTCTTACCCATCCGGCTCTCTTCAGCTTCTGTTGTCATCTGTTTTGGAAATGTGAGGTCACATGACACTCTCGTTGGGACGCGTTATTTGCTCAGTGTGTTTTGTGTGTTTGTTTAAATTTAAATTTAGTGTAATAAGACCGTTGAGATTTAAAACACGAGGAAATTCAAGATTAAAGGGAATAAAAAATAAAAAATATATGAAAATATATATAAAAAAATATATATAAAAAACATTTCAATACTAAGAATAAAAAAAGAGAGGGAATAAAAAAGAAGAATAAAAAATATAGAGAATAAAAAGGAGAGAAAGAAAGAATAAAAACATAATGAATAAAAATAGATTTAAAAAAATAAAAAACTAATAATAATAAAAAAATAAAATTAAAAATTAAAAATTAAATTAGCCGTTATATTTTTGAAGGTATGCGTTCTAAAAGGAAAAACCGTTAACGTGTTAAAAATCTTTTACCCAGATTGGAGTGATTTTAATGAAGAAATTCGGATCTAAGGGAGGTAACTTTTAAATACTTCGACCTTAACAAAAATACAAAAATATTTAATTTATTTATCAGTCACTAGATTACTCTACAAATCCATTTAAACAAACTATATCCACATAAATTTCAAGAGCAAAAACTTCGACTTTCACAAAAATACAAAAATATTTAATTTATTTATCAGTCACTAGATTAATCTACAAATCCATTTGAACAAACTCAAACATTTCATATTTCCAACTAAGTTACCTCCATTAGATCCGAATTTCTTCATTAAAATCACTCCAATCTGGGTAAAAGATTTTTAACACGTTAACGGTTTTTCCTTTTAGAACGCATACCTTCAAAAATATAACGGCTAATGATACAAATTCATAATTTGGCTCACAGGAATTTCAGAGAAACCCTTTCATTATTTTTGTTTTTAATTTTTAATTTTATTTTTTTATTATTATTTTTTTATTTTTTTAAATCTATTTTTATTAATTATGTTTTTATTCTTTCTTTCTCTCCTTTTTATTCTCTATATTTATTTATTCTTCTTTTTTATTCTCTCTCTTTTTTTATTCTTAGTATTGAAATGTTTTTTCATATATATTTTTTTATATATATTTTCATATATTTTTTATTTTTTATTCCCTTTAATCTTGAATTTCCTCGTGTTTTAAATCTCAACGGTCTTATTACACTAAATTTAAATTTAAACAAACACACACAACACACTGAGCAAATAACGCGTCCCAACGAGAGTGTCATGTGACCTCACATTTCCAAAACAGATGAAAACAGAAGCTGAAGAGAGCCGGATAGGTAAGACCTTCCGTGCTTGAAACCGACGGTACGAATGTTGTACTAATTTTTCTGTACCAGAATAAATAAATAAATATATAAATATATATATATATATATATATATATATATATATATATATATCAATACTTTTGCAGAAACAGAGTATCAGTATCATAAAAATGTAAAAAGAAATTGGTAATTTCATTTTAAAAACGATGTAATAGATTCGGTGACACAGTTAGTAGGGCAGCGGACGCCAAACAACTGTGTCCAGGTTTCGAATCTCGCTTCATGTTGTCAGCATGCTGTCTATCTCTTGATGCATATATATATATATATATATATATATATATATATATATATATATATATATTATTTCATAAATTATTTTGTTTGGTTTGAATTACATTTGACTTTTTTTAGCGGTATTCACGGACTTCAAATGGTGAACCCTGGATAACATTTTTGTTTTTATGTAAATAACAAAACATACTGATGGTGCTCTATAATTATAACAGATGTCTGAAAACAATCGTGAATAAAATGTTTTAACCAAAACCTCGGTTATATATATATATATATATATATATATATATATATATATATATATATATATATATATATATATATATATATATATATATATATATATACATTTAAAACAAAATGAAAATTTCAAACAAAAATGGAATATTAGTCTTATGAATAGTGAATAAGTATGGCAAAAGACTAGTAAAATAAGGACACAAATGCATCTCTAAAGCAGAATCATAATATTTCGGTCAGTTCATGCGACAATCGTCATTTGATACCCACAAACTGAGGATGAGTCAACCGAACTATATTTAGAAAGGTCTCATTATTTTTACTAGTCTGTTATCCACTATTCCATGAACTAATATTCAATCCTCTCTCTTTCTTTTTCATAATATATATATATATATATATATATATATATATATATATATATATATATATATATATATATATATTATGATATAGTGATTGTTTATATTGCAATAATATATATTCAGTCTTTAATAAAATCATTTTTATTTTTCCATCGCAGAATTGCTTGTGATCTTCCAATTTTTTGAAAACGAATAAAATTCAGCCATTCATCTCATTTTCTTGCTATTCGTCAGAGACCTAAATTAACGACATATATGAAGTGTCATATCTAGCAGAAAGTTCGTCTATAAGTAAACACAAATTAAACTAAAAATAGAAAGCAATTTTTCTATGTTTTTTATATTGTTTTTTTTTATTACGTTTCTTATTTCCATGCATAGTGACACAGGCGAATGTGTGTAGTTGTGTATGAATTTGTATGTTGTATGTGCTTTATATGGGACAACAACTCAGTCTAAGCACCGGTATGTAATTAACTATATACATATATACATACTTTAGAAATGGTGTTCTTGTTTTGAAAGCATTGTTTTTATGGTAATATGAATTATTAAAAAATAATAACGCCAAACAATGCATTTTAAATTCATTATTTTTTTTTCAATTATTTTTTTCAATTAAATTTTCGAAGATATACTTCACCATCAGAATTTAAAAAAAACATATATAAAATACCTTCCTTTTTTTCTTTTTTTCTCATCGTTTTTTTTTTCTTTTGGTGTGTTTTCAATTCGTCTGTTGTTGAAACGAATGTGGGATGAGGACCTCTTAGGTCAAGAACGTGCAAATAGAATTAGAAATGGTGTTCTTGTTTAGAAAGCATTGTTTTTATGGTAATAAATACGTTGACACACACACACACAACACACACACACACACATATATATATATATATATATATATATATATATATATATATATATATATGATATTAAATTATTTAAAAAAATATTTTCACTGCGTACACGTCCTTTTGATCTTACGACTATCATCAGCGCAGGAAAATAACAATATCAGACGGTTTACAGAGACACATTGAATCTGTAAGCGTTCTCTTTACTCCCTTACTTCACGAGAGATTGCCACGTGATTACGGAGAAATTAAGTGATATTTAAACTGAGAGTGGCGAGTATAAATATATAAACATACTATAGAACTCAACGCATGAAGTCCATATATATATATATATATATATATATATATATATATATATATATATGTGTGTGTGTGTGTGTGTGTTTGTTTGTGTGTGTTTGTGTGTGTGTGTTTGTGTGTGTGTGTCAACGTATTAATATATATAGTAAATTACGTACCGGTGTTAAAACTGCGTAGTTGCCACACATAGAGCACGTGTGAAAGTGTTAAATTAATACACAGCTACTCACATTCGCCTGTGCAACTATGCATAGAAACAGGAAACGAAATAAAAAAAACGACATAAAAAACATGAAAAAATTTCTTTCATTTCTAGTTTAATTTTCCACAATTGATTGTCGATGAAACACATTAAACCACCAAAAAACAAAAAAAAAAAACAAGAGTAGATTGAAAGTGACTATTTTACGAAGTCAATTGAGAGTAACGCTCTCTTGTGTTGAAAAGCAATTCGAGCCAATCGTTTGGCGAGATTAAAGAGAGTCGATGTGGCTTGCCGTTCAGGCCATGCGTGAAAGATATTCTGTTTAGTAATCAGTTTGAAGTATAATCACGATTCAATATAGAGCTGACATGGTAGACACTTGGCGCTTAAAAGCTGTCCATGCAATAGTCATTTCTTTCTCACTCCTGATAATTAAACCATAACTACTTCAATATAAATGTAGTATTTAAAAAATTCATATAAGTATCTTATATTTGCTACTAGCTGTTCCGACCCAGCATTGCCCAGTGAAAAAAAAAATGAAAATCCGAACATTTTATATATGGAAGGCTCTAATACCTACAAACGTGTACATATCTTCAACTTTTTGATCACTAGCAAAGTCAATACAACACCAGCAATCCATAAAGTCTCTGTGGTAGGGCAAGTGCCAACGTTGTAATGTCAGAGCTACCTGACAAACAGGCCTCTGGCAAAAATCCAGAATCAAGATGTGTCTCGTTGTGTCCCCACCTCTGCATGTGGTAAGCAAAAACGTGTCATGCTATAAACCACAAATCAATGGTGACAACGTTGTTCTTGCGCTATTTCTTTGTAATGTTCTAGCCCAAAACTTCTCCGACTTTGCATGCAACAGTCGAGCATTTTCCTTTTAACTTTAGTAACATGGTTACAAGAAAATAAATTTATGAACGGAGGAGAAAAAGATGTTATTGCTACCTACGAAATACGGCGAGGTCGCAATAACATTTTTTTCTCCTACGTTCATTAATCTCTTTTCTTTTAATCACATGGACGGCGGCACCGGGGGGGGGGACAGGGGGGGGGGGTGCTGAAGCCCCTAACCTTTTGACTTGCCCCCCCCCCCACTTTACGGTCATTAATAATTAAGTTGATATGCATGTGTTTAACCGCCCCCTCACTTTTTAGGAGAAGCCCCCCTCCCACTTTTATAACTGTCCCGCCGGCCCTGAATCATGTTACTAAAGTAAAAGTACGAAAAAAATCGGCGTTCCTGAAAACATTTTTAAAGTCCATAAACACGTTTGCCCGATTGTAAATTGAAGCTGTCTGAGATAGAAGGGGAGAAGAAAATATCAGAAGGCAGTATATGAACCATTTCGCTTGACTATTTGTAAATTAGAAAACTGTGTTCAATGTTGTGTGCCGCGTGTTCTCACACTCGGTCAAAAACAACAACGCGTTGACGATGTAAAACATTGTTTGCAACTCTTTCAACGAAAGACAAAAGAAGGTTTTGCGTCAATATGTGACAATGGATGAAACATGGATCCACCACTTTACTCTGGGGGTGAACCTCGTCCAAAACGGCTCATGGCACAAGTTTTGGAACATCGTATTTTTGGATGCGCCAAGTTCATCGATTACCGTAACTTCAGTAACTGAGAGGAAAAACTCCCGGTTGAAGCCTCTGTGGCTGTAGTTTCGAGTCTTGTCATAGTCAGCCGTCGAGGTATCCTTCTGGTTTCAGGTGGCGATCTGTAGAGTATTTCCTTGATTGTTCTTAATTCAACCATCTTTTTTACTACAACAACTCTCTCTCGACGTCTAACTTACCATTTATCCGATACCAGCACCAACGTCACATCACTACACATAACAAAATACTACAGTCGGCCGATATACGGAAAATATTAACATCTAACACCAAAATAATACACAAAAATAACTGCATAAACAGACTTAAAACACTAGAAGCAATATTGATTAAAACTAAACAGCCTAATATTAACAAAATAGCTTTTATCACAGGTACTAACATATTAAAAGTATTCCATAATTAAATGAAAATAAAGTAATAAAAAATAAATAAATAATAGTAATAATGGTAATAATAAGAATAAATAATAATGAATAAATAATAGTAAAAATAAGAATTAATAAAATAAATAAATAAACAATAAAACCAAATACACAAACGATAGAATTAAATGAACTAAACCACACACCTCTTTTCTTTCATTCGCCCTTAACGATACCTATAATACATTAATTCAAGTCTTCTTATTAAAAAAAAACTAATCCTGAAGACAACTTTGAAAGTCGAAAGCGCTCGAAAAAAAAAATGGCCGAATTAAGAATAATCGGGGAAATATTCTACAGATTGCCACCTGAAACCAGAAGGATAGCTCGACGGTTTGAGAACCTCACGAAGGAGATTTACAAACGAGAAAGTTCTGTGACGTTCAACAACGCTTTCTTGGATAATGACTTGCTGTCTAAGTATACACACACACACACACATATATATATATATATATATATATATATATATATATATATGTATATATATATATATATATTAGTGTTGGAACGATTAATCAGAATCGAAAAAAATTGAGCCGAATTTTTTATTCCGAAAACAATTCATTTAAAAAAAATTGTTGTTTCAAACATATTGCTGGTACTAATGATAAAATGAAAAATATTTATTGATTTCAACTTCCAGTAAAATTAAAATCTAAAGATCATAGTAAAAATTTAGGTAAAAATGGCACCGGAGAATTGCCCCGATAAAATAGCACAAGTAAAAATGGCACAGGTGGATTAATAGGAAAACATGGCACAAGTGAAAATATATATGAAATTCTTACAATGAGTTTTATAAAACGGAAAACATCCAAAAGTTTGTCAACTTAAAAAGAAAATTATGTCTACATTTCCTCTGTTGTGTGACCCTCTCCTTACCCATTTTTCGAAGTGAATAAGATCAGAGATTATAAATGATTAATAATCGAACATTATTGAAATCTTTAAATATTATCATTGATTTTGCTTACTTTGTCTCGTATCTAACTTTTTTTTTTACCAAACTTCATTATCATAGCCTTAAAACACAACTTGTTACACACTACGCACAATGCTTCAAGCATATATATATATATATATATATATATATATATATATATATATATATATATGGAAAACTAAAGACCTAAAAACCAAAATTATTTATATATTCATCTACGTTTCATCTTTATTTCAAGCTTTCGTTAAGATGATTAATTTGAAGAAATAACATATAAGTACAATATTTGAAAATATTGTACTTGTATGTTATTTCTTCACATCAATCATCTTGAGAAAGTCTGAACTCAAGACGAAATGTTGATGAATATATAAATATAATGTTTGTCGGGGGTCATGTTCGTTGATGGGCAACAAGTGCAGCACGTTCGTCGGAGCACATTCCGCGGAAGTACTTGTAAAACAAGCACAGGGATGCAACATTGCGACGATGGGACATAGACTGGAACTTGGTTGATAGTGCAGAATCTCTTCTTTGTACCCTGTCCAAGGGGGAGAGACAAGTGGTTGGTGCACTAGCCCAGATGCGGCAACAATACCCCATGCGTGGGCGAATGGTTGCTTTATTAAGATATAGGATTCTGGCAAGTGTGAGAAGTTTACTAGCCCGGTAGAGGAAGATCACCTTCTTCGCAGCAGACTTGGCAGTATCTTCTATATATTTATTTCAATTCATGTTGCTGGTGCATAATGAAGGAGTCTGTACCATTAATTTCGTCGAATTCTGGTCTGTTATATTCGGTCACCGGACTCAGACAAGGTTTCAAAAACATAAAAGTGTCAACAATGTTAACATAATGGTTTATGTACGGAACGCCAATACAATTCTTATGAAACATAAACCATTTCTGGAAAACTGTGTGTGCATTGAAAAGCCAACTCGGCGTTTTGTCGGATGTGGTACTAGGAATTTTATTAAGTACTTTAGTTAGCATCGTATTTTCGGTTTTACGCAACCCTAGTCGATCATGGATGCATTCTGTTTAATTTAATTCACAGTAGTCAACTGAATCTCCATTAACCACACCTTTGACACAGACAATCCCAGTCTTAAATATTATCGTTATTATAAATCAATCTTACTCAAATTCTGGTCAACTCATAATTTAACAATCCATTTCTTTTTTTATCATCCGGCATGAAGGCAAGATTATACTCTTGAATTCCGATTCGTTTTTGCCAGAGAAGAAACAGTTTACGGTCTCCAGCACGGCGCCTCCAAATATCTAAGATCAATGAATCGGATTCCCGGAGAAATTTATCATTTACTTCGTTATTCTTGGTTCTGGCTGGAATGTAGTGACCTCATAAATGAAGATTCTGATAATTGTAATCTTTCCTTATCTCGGAACAGGCAGTCAGAGGAGAGCTGCATTATATTTCTTTATCTTGTCAACAACCACCGTGTGAGGTCTACTTATCTTGTTAGTGACCAGGCCGGGGTGGTGCAGTCAACATCGATTATAATATTTTCTTTTAGTTTTAATAAACAATTTTTCTCGACAATGTTTTAGTTCAATTCTCACCCAAACGCTTACAGTTGTATACTTATCTTTGTAAATATTATTTTCTTCAATTTATATTTTAATTCTTTTTTATTTTATTAATTTTGAGTACCATGCATAACTCAGTGTCATATTATAATCTGTTTCTATATAAGAACGTTACAAGTCAAGAGGTTAAAATGAGACATTACTTTCCGTATAAATCCAAACGAAGATCGCTCGCTAAATTTAAAAGTTAGGATCTTGAATAGCAGACAATAGGTTTAAAGAGGTTGCCGTCAGCGTGCGTCGGCATCGCCCGCAATGTGTTTCATTGATGTCCGTCAGGTGGCACCACTGTCAGCTGTTAGGATTTCGCACTTAGACGACTGCCGCGCCGTGAGCGACGGAGGCAACGTGGGCGTGTGAAGTCTAGAATGCCAAGTGGTTGGGGGAGGGGTATTTGCCGCTCTGTTCGACTTGAAACAGACTTGAAAGAAGCCGCCCGCTTCTCATGTCTGTTCTGAAAGTATCTCTTCTTATTTCTGGTACTTTGATTCAAGAATTAGACTTAGTGACTGGGAAAATTCTGTTTGAAAACAATCCAACATTAGAATTTACAAGTTCGGTTTATTTATGTAAATGTCACATTCGCAATAATCTATAACTAATGGAGATTTCTATCTGTCTCAAGCTGAAACTATACTATTACTTCTATATATGAAGCCGAAACTATACTATAACTACCATTTAATGCTTAATTCAGTTTACTATACTATTTCAAACGAATTTAGGTAACAGTGACACCTGAAAAAATGACACGATAAAAAATAGCACCTGAAAAAATGGCACAACAAAAAGTAGCACCGGAAAAAATGGCACGCTACTACTTCTTTGGAATACTATCTGCCGCTTTTTGATAGAAGGCACGCACTAATATAAAATAATAATGCTAAGATGAATCCCAAAGACACACCCACACATAGCACACTGTAGAGCAGGGGTGGGTAAACTTTTCAGAGCAAGGGCCACATTAAAAAAACAAATTTTACTGGGCCGCATAGTATATTTTCCAATATAAATGATATCTGAAATAACCGAAATATATGGACTGCAAAGCGAAAATGCAATCATTTTTCATTTACTAGCATTTTGAAAGGCCGTATGAATTACATTGCCGGGCCGCATGCGGCCCGCGGGCCGTAGTTTTCCCACCCCTGCTGTAGAGTGTATGCTAAAGCGTTAGCGAAACTTGACAGTCGTGTTCTATGGAATCCTACCGGCCGATTATTATTAGTGGCAAACATTAATATAATAATTTGAACACGAGGAAACTCCACGGTGAATGTGAAAAAAAACTCTCTCCCTCTCCTGATCTCTCTCTCTCTCTCTCACTCTCTCTCTCTCTCTCTCTCTCTCTCTCTCTCTCTCTCTCTCTATATATATATATATATATATATATATATATATATATATATATATATATATATATATATATATATATACACGCAGACGTCTTACGACCTATTAGCATAGCTGGACTTAGTGAGATAAGAAATCGGGACGCCAGAGATCGAAGCACGACGTGAAAAGAATGTGTCGCTTTTATAAATGTAATTTTATTTTCGATACTTGAACGCATTCAGCGATTTATACGGAAAAGCATTTTACCTAAATGCTACATGGAAATATTATTTCCTTTCGGCGATGTGGTGCCCCCATATAGAATGCTTATATATTAAAAACATATATAATTATCTATGAACACGTGTTTCGGCGTCTTACAGCATGGTTGAACCTCGCGAGATTGTAAACCGGGACCCACAGACTGTGCCTGACGCTCTGCTACTTAGTCACACGCCGCTAGTGGACTGGATTTATCGCTTTTATAAATGTGATTTAATCTGTTTATTTTATTTGCGATACTTGAACGCATTCAACGATTTATACGGAAAAGCATTTTACCTAAATGCTAGGCGAGGATACTTTTTCCATAATTAAAAAAATATTTGAAAATAACTCCACCTAAACGTGTTTAAAAAGCATCTTGCCATTCGTTTTCTGTTACGCTGTCTAACTGGACAGGAAATAGAACAACAAACGCTTTATGTTAGAAATGTTAAAATAATTTGAAAGAAAAAGAAGTGAAAAAAATAAAACGTATCAGATAATTTATTGTGGTTTGCTCTCAAGTTTGTTCTTAGACCCCGTCACGTATATTCCTTAGTATTAGAGTCAGTTGGAACGAAACGAGCGATTAATTGTTCTTATCACGCGTCGGGACTAAGATGGAAGTTGCATAGGTCACTTCTGATTGGTCATTTCGATTTTCTGCGATGAATAAGTCGGATTCTAGGATATCATTTCTAATTTACTTCTTTACTCTTAATTCTGGCTAGAATGTAGTAATCTGGCATTTACAATGGCGGTTTCATCCGAATTAGCTTGACGTTATTGTAGACTTAATTAATATTTGATTCAGAATCGCCTGGCGGTATAGGTATTATTCCGTTACGGTCGCTTAAGAGTTATAATTTAACATCTGATGCCTGGATGTTATGTTCTCAAGTCAATAAAATAATTGATGAGGCGATATTGTGCATCATCGGACTGTGTTATAACAAATTAAACTTGGATGACGCAATGACGTCTTGGAATAGACTAGATAGATCTCCGGAAAGACGGCGTCCAGTAAACATTAGGACGAGCACTTCGACGCATATTTCGCGAAAAAGAACAGATAATACGCTACGGATACACATAACAAAACACCCTCAGTAAATCTCGAATTCGAGAGAGAGAGAGAGAGAGAGAGAGAATGAAATTCACGCCCAGGCGGACATTCCTATTCCGATCCTTAACATCGAACGAAAAAGAACGAAACTGGTTTGCGAGTGCTGATAGAAATATATTAATAAGCGGAGTGTCATAATACACCAGGTTAGGATAAAATGTATGTGCAACTAGGCCAGAACGACCCACACGCAGGTCAAATTGTTGTATTTCTGCTGTGCTTAAATGATGGCACAGTGATATATAAAAATATAATGATACATCTCTATTATCGGTGGCGGTGAAAGAGTGTGGGTTAGTGAGGAAGGCAGACGCACGCAAAGAAATTTGACGGGGTGTTTTTGTCTCAGGCTCAAATTGCCAATTGACTGACGATATCAATTTCAAATTATTATTATATAACAATTTGTCACACCCACTTGTCAACCTGCAAACACCCACTGTGGGACTTTGCTGTGAATGTAGCTACACCCCCAGGGCTCACATCTGTCGACGGGGAATTTCCTTCTGTCGCTAACCTTTGCAGGTGGTTTTAATCAACAAGTATTTCATTTCTGACGATACACCATTTTTTTTTTCTCGATCAGGTGGCTTGACTTCAATCAACGATTATTTTATTTTTGGCAATCAATCATGCTACGTTGTTTGTTTTCGGCCTGGATATTTAACAAAGTGACAGTCAGTTAAACGTAACAGCGAGTGATATCAGTCCTACGAGGTTGTAAGATAAATCATTCTCATCGCATGCGCGTCTTATCAAGTATTATTATAGCTAGTAATGCCACAAAAATATTTTATTTACACGAGAAAGGAAAAGAGAAAAATACAGCAAGAACTGTAAGACGGAGAGGATACATGTAAGGCACCCACGAAAAAGGCTTCAGCGAGCTAGTGAGGGGCGAATGGCAGTCACTGCTTGAGCTTCTATGTATCTTCCGAACAAGGCTAATGTCCATTCATAAAGCTGAGTGGGATAACAAGCGAAGGATAGAAACAGCGCGAAAGAGTTGGCCATTCCCTTTCGACGTTGATAGGAAACTATTTCGGGACAAGCGAACTGCTTTACAAATTATATACATTTCTATCTGTAATATATTAGACCCTTGATTTTCTGCAGGGAGGGGGGGCGCACATCAAATGGGTAGGTGTGAGGTTGCGTCATATAATTAAATGTCACGGATCTTCATTGAGGATGCCACGTTACATGAAACTGTAAAGAAACACTTTTTTGTCCTTTTTCAGTTGGTGAATTCTCCCAGCATTGCTCGAAGAATCTTGTTCCGCCGGGTTGATCACAGTGAAGACTCGAAAATACAAAAATATTTTTTTAATTTTTTACTTTTATCGTTGGTATAATGTCAACATCATATTTTTTTTACTCACACTCTACTCTCCATGTAGCGTCGGTGCCTCGTCGACCGAACCCGTGGGAACTAGTACACAGAATGTCCTCACGACTATGTGACAATCTTCGCCCTCCCGTTTTTTCGGATCCCGATCGTATTTTTCGAAACTTTTGATGTTTTCACGCATTCTTCATACTAAACGACAAATGACAAGTATTTATGTTTCAAAAGATTGTAAGCCGACGCAATTACCGTTAGAGTAATGTACGGCTTATCAATGTGGCTGTGGTTAGACTCATGGCTGTAACGGTAAGGGCGTCGGATTACAGTCTCTATTTAGCCACGTTTATAAGCCGTAAGGACGGCGACATGCGCGTTCGTTAGTGTATAATTATTTTAATGATAAAAACATATTCAGATGTTCCTTTGTATAAGGTACGATAGTGTAAGGGAGGTAATTCAACCCCCTTTTATAACATTCAAGGTGAATGATTACCGTAAAATTAGTTGACCATATCCTTATCGCTTAAAAACAATAACAAAGGTGAAGAATTAATGTATATGTATTATAAGCGATACAAATATTTATTATTCTGACGGAGACCTCGTTGCTTGAACGGTATATATGTATAGATATTACTTGGTTTTATTTGGGTCATTTAATCACACTTTATTTGTTTCACATAGCAGTAAAGACAGTTTGAATGCCGGCTAGACATCTTCCTCGAGTGTCTCCTGTCTCTCTGTACAAGGGTTTGTCATGATACCCTCACATGAAGATACTTCGCCATACAAATAAACCCTGACCAGTTATTCAAAATAACATAGTATCCGTAGCTCAAATAAGGTCCTTTCACTATGACTAACCTACGGTGGACCATAGAGGAATGGTGCCCCTTCAAATGATGCGACCTCAAGTAACAGCTGAACAAATTACGTGAATGTTTTCGTATAAAAATGTAATTCAGACGTTATTTTCAATAATTGGTCGTTCAGGAATGGTGCACCTTTTCCAAATGATCCTATCTCAAGTAAACTCACTCCATCAAACCAGAAGGAGCCTTGTCCTGGAATTCAGCAGGAACAGGGAAAGGCCACAAGGACGATAAAATATAATATATTTAAGCGATCAACTTATCGCTGCATTACTAACTAAGTAGAAGAGAACCTTAAACAAAACCTATAAGATCTATGGATGCCATTAAGAGATCAAGTGTTAGCCCCATGAATGGGGTCACGTATTTCTGACACGTAACTGAGCAAAGATTAAAAACAAAGCAGTATATATTATGTTATTTGTGACGTTTAAAAAAAATCATACTCATATTACAAGATGGTCAGTAACTTCTGCATTATCATGCGGAGAGAGAAACATTCTTTTGTCGTTTCAGGCTTATAACTCAAACTAAGGAGCGAGGTTTCATCGATCGATACTGCGATATGGGTTCAGCTATGGTTTTTTTTTATCGATTTCTCTTTTTGCTTATGAAAGATTTTGTATATAGACGAACAATCTAGTGATTGCTTTAGTGTCAACGAAAAAAAAAACAGCGGTTTGTGCGTCCTATACAGACGGAGAGTTGTGGCAGTTGCTGTGTTTTATACTCAATTTTAAGAAAAGTAATCATTGTCTATTCGTAATAATATAAAAGTAGGATATGTTTCCCTGCTGGTTACATCTTTGTCGTCTTCAAATACAATATCAACAATTGTTTATAAAAACCGCCCATAAGTAATAACGAGTTTATACAATTAATCAATGTTAGTGCTTCCATAGTTTTTCTCATCTTTCAGTGGACAATTATTTCAGTCTCGTAAACCCTTATCCTCAAGAAGATCTTGGCCTTACTAATTGGTTACTCAATAGTGTATATATATGTATATATATATATATATATATATATATATATATATATATATATATATATATATATATAAATGATGAAAATAAAAATTATGCAATATACAATATCCATTGTCCTCAGTTTCTCAAACGAAGAGGTTTACAATAAGATGAATTTTATTATTCCTTCTTTAAGCCATGGCTTTTCGAAAAAATGATATTATCGTCAGAGGAGAGATAAGTTGGTAAAGGAGACATTACCAAAATGTTAAAATTTGTAAAAGGTATGAAATAGAAATAATATAAAGTGTAAAAATAAAATGTAAAAAATATATGCAAAAGATCACCGTCGAAGGCATCAGAAAAGTTCGTATAAGCAGATTCGAGGTAAGGTAAAATTCAGTTGTCTTTTAGTAAAAGATATTGGCATTTGGAGTTGTGAAAAAATCCGTTAAAGATGTGGATACGCAAAGACCATTAAATTGCTTAAGTAAGCCATGGCTTAAGGAAGTAATAATAACATTTATCTTATTTAAAACATTGGTTTTGAACAACTGATGACTAAATAGATATTGTATTTTATACAATTTTTATTCCCATCATTTTTTTTTAAATAATTGTTCTATCTCGTATATCGAGTATCAACCATCGACCTTTCATGATAGGCTTCAATTTAAAGGTATATGTCATATCTTTATTCTCCTTTTCCTCATATATATATATATATATATATATATATATATATATATATATATATATATATATATATATATATATATATATATAACACTAGTTTTAAAGGGTCTACAAAAGTGTTGTAGCGTCTTATTCTCCTATGGCACTGTTACTTGAAATTGTGCTGCACATGTGTTCCCTGTATATTTAATTGCGTTAGCATGTTGTCGCTATTAATTCATTTCAAATAAATCTCACCGAAGACTTCTTTAATCAGCACTTATTAAAAAATATGTCACAACTAAACAACGTAACAGATTCTACAATCTATCTCTTTTAATTAGCAAACTTATACAAACCTAATAAAACTTCGATTTTGATCAAGGCTAGCATTTTACACCACATGGCCAACAAATGTTTTACATAAGATCAATATAAAAAAAAAACGAGAATACACATTCATTTCACTTCATAAACGCACAACATAGTTTTAATTTTAACGTCTATGTTTCGTTCGAAAAATGAAAAATCGTTTTTATAATATCAGAGACGCAGAAACTATTTTAAAATATTGACGTTCATGTTTTCCTTCAAATCAGTAATCTTGAGAAAGTCTTTAAATAAACGCTGATCAAGATATAAACCATTTTCGAGTTTTTTTTTATTCTCTCCCTCTCCCTCCCCTCTCCCTCCTCTCTCTCTCTCTCTCTCTCTCTCTCTCTCTCTATATATATATATATATATATATATATATATATATATATATATATGTATTTTTTTTCAATAATACAAATGGAAGTCACCGGGAACTTCATTTATGACATCGCAAATCGATGACATCACAAATGAATAACTTAATCCAACAAAACAGATGGAAGTAACGGGGAAGCTTCTTTATCACATCAGAAATGGATAACATCAGAAAGGGATAACATCAGAAAGGGATGACTTCATCCAATATAACAGATGGAACTCATCAGGAAGATCGTTTATGACATCACAAATGGAGTACATAACTAAGAAATGACTTCATCCAATAAAACAGATGGAAGTCACCGGAAAGCTCGTTTATGACATCACAAATGGAGTACATAACTAAGAAATGACTTCATCCAATAAAACAGATGGAAGTCACCGGGAAGCTCGTTTATGACATCACAAGGGATGACATCACAAAGGGTAACTTTATCTAAGAAAACAAATGTCAGTTACCGGGAAGCTCATTTATAACATCATAAAGTGGATGACTTCATCCAACAAATCTTCTAACAACAAAGCTACCCACTTTTCAAAAAACATAGCTTTCATTACTATCGCCCGCAGAGGAGCCTGACTTACCACGTTTCCGACAATACAGGCCTCAAGCTCCTTACCCGCCTGCGATGCGATTTTAGCGACTTACGCGATCATCGTTTTAGACATCACTTTAACTGCACATCCCCACTTTGTTCATGTGGAATTGAGAATGAAACAACTACGCACTTCATTATAAAATGCCGGAACCATTTACAAGCACGCCACTTATTGTTTGTTAATATTTTTTCTATAGCTAATGTGGACAACACCCAACTTAACGATACCGAACTAACCCCAACACTACTTTACGGAGACCCTAGATTTAGCCCAAAACCATAATATTCTATTGGAAACAATATCTTTTAAAAATAAAACAGAGCGCTTTAAATATAGTGAAGCCTACTTTAATGCTAAAAACTGATCCAGTCTCACCCTTTCACTTCCTCAACCGTCATGTCGCAGTGGCCAGCCCCCCTCTCTCTCTCTCTCTCTCTCTCGCATTTTCTCTCTTGACATGCATTTATGTCGCACACATATTTTCCTCAAACATTTGTCATTCTTTTTTTTCTTAATATTTTTTTTTTCTAAACCTAAATGTAAAATTGCAGCATTGACGAACATTTCCCTAGTGGCTTGTGGTAGCAGAACTGGACCATGGGATATAGTACTTTCCAGTCCTGCTTTTTGTTTTTCTTTAATATTATGTATTTTCTTGTTGTTTCTATTTTGATCTAACCATTTTTTTTTTGCCATTGTAAATATCTATGATAAATAAAAAAAAAAATCTTCTATATAAAATTGAATGCCTGCATGTTTGTGTGTGTGTGTGTGTGCGTGTGTGTGCCCTATAGAAAAAATGTTAGAGAATATAGATACAATATAAAAGTGTATTCTTATGTAAAATTCACAGAGTAAGTTGATGGGCGTATTCCCAAATCTATAAACCCACGCCTTAGGGGTCCATGGGGCAGATTTCATCAGGGGGGGTCCTTTTCAGTTATTTTTCAATGTTAATTAGTACTAATTTGGAAATTATCTAATGTATTTATGTTATCTTCTATATAAAATTGAATGTCTGTATCTTTGTGTGTGTGTGTGTGTGTGTGTGTGCCCTATAGAAAAAAATGTTAAAGAATATAGATACGATATAAAATTGTATTCTTATGTAAAATTCACAGAGTAAGGTGATGGGAGTATTCCTGAATCTATAAACCCACCCCTTAGGGGTCCATTGGGACGTATTTTATCAGGGAGGGGGGCTGTTTTCAGTTATTTTTCATTATATTTTATAGTAATTTAAAAATTCTGAGTCATATTTTAATTTTATTACCTAATAATTTGAAATAACATTTAATTTTATTTAACGTTTCTTAGCGCCAGGGACGCGCCTCTAAATTGTTAGTTCTTTGGTATTGTTTTTTAAATAAGCGACAAACGCTAATCAAACTATTGCTACTATTTTACGAAAGAAAATTATAGGAAATTATAACATGGCCGCCAGCGATTAAGTCATTGCATTCAAATTCGATTTGAAAGTCTTGAAAAAAAAAAAAATTTTATTTCAGGATCAAAAATACAATGTAAGAATAATTAATAACTTTCATCTAAAATGTTTGTTTGTTTACATAGCATATTTCTTTAAGTAAATCCACAGTTACATAAAATACATATTTAGTAAAAAGAATTTACGTGAATTACATTATTATAAGTTTTTAACACATTTAAACAAGATAAGACTCATATGGGAAAAAGGGAAATGGAGGGTTGAAGAAGGGAGGGAAATAATGAGGACCAGGGAAAGAAAGACGGCTAAAGAAAGAAGAGAGATTGAAGTTTTTATATAAAGATGTTACACACACTCTTTTATTTCTATTACGTTGTTTTTTTTTATCGCCCCGGGCAACGCCGGGTAGCTCTGCTAGTAGATAAATAAATATAAACATTAGCATATTTCATTCTTCATTTGTACGAGTAATGTGTCCTTGATTTTATTAATTTCATTTTTAAAATATTTTTACTTTTATTCCTTTCTTATCTGAAACATAAGCTTGCTTCATACTTTTTTTCTTCTTCTCTTACAAAAAACCATAAATTGCCTCCTTTTTATAGTCATTTTACTTAACTTTGTTAAATATCGTTGATCTTTGGAAGTAATTTTCTTTTTCTTTTTAATTTTAGTACTTTCATTTCTATCTTGGTTGATGACTTTTTTTTGCGTACCTCAGAGAACTCTAGACTGAATTCCTCGATTGTTTCAAGAAGTTATTTCGTTTTGCCGTCTGCTACTATGAAATTAATTTTGTCGGGGTACTTTAAATAGTCTTATAATGTAGGATTTTCCAGACATTTAATCAGGGTCTGGATGTGGTTGGCCTTTTGTGAAAGCATTTTGTTCAATTAAGATCTCTTTGTGGCGAAGTTCAGTTGGAAGCTGACTTAGTTTAGGGGATACTCCAGCTTACAATCATATGTGGTGTTAGTAGGTGGAGTACACCTTATCAACCTCTATAACTGGTTTTCCTTATTTGATCAATGTCTTATGATGGGGTTAATTCCTTTTTTGCTGTTTTTTCTCAACAGTGAAGATGCATGGCGGCAAATTGGAGATCCCCGCTGTGGAGACGTCTTTGGAAAGACTCTTAGAGTCCTGGTACGGTACCAAGCTCGCAGAGTGGAAACGATAGATAAATCACCTTGATTCAGACGTTCATACTCGTTTGTTTTGCTGGACAGGTATTTTGTCGACTTGCTGGCTGTTTAGTCGGGGTGCTGGAACATGATGGTTTTAATAATCAAATAAGACATTTCTATTTTTAAATATAAAGATATAATTTATTATATTTCGGAAAGAAACATAATTACAACTCGAAGATTCGACTGAGTTCGGCAAGCGTGGCAAGCACGCATCTTCCCCGTTCAAGTTTGAAAAGCCGACTTTAATATTTCGCTTGTTAAGAACTGAGCGAGAGAGGGGGAGAGAGAAAGAGACAGAGAGAGAGAGAGAAAGAGAGAGACAGAGAGAAAGGAGGCACAATATACACCACATTGTTCTTAGTTCCAACAAGCCCTAGTGACAAGAGATCTGACCTCTTGAACCAGACTGATGTCAATAGTATTGTTGATATTTTAGCTGACATTTCCGATCACACCGACTGGCTCCAATCAGAACATGGGTGCAGCGTGTGAGCTGGCATTTTTAGTGCAATAAATTTATTTTACTTGTCTTCAAGTTTGGCACAAGGATTGCGAAATGCATCGGGGAGCTCCACTCCCCAAAAAGGGTTCACACGTTATTTCACAATATGAATTCATCCAATATAACAGATGGAAGTAAACGGGAAGCTCGTTTATATCATCACAATTTGATGACATCAGAATAAAATACTTTCAACCAATAAAACAGATGGAAGTCACCGAAAATATATTTTATGACATCACAAATCGATGACATCACTAATGAATGATTTGACTAAAAAAACAAATGAAAGTAACCGGGAAGCTTCTTTATCACATCACAAATGGATAACATCACAATAGGATGACGTAATCTAATATAACAGATGGTAGTCATATCAAACTTTTTCATGACATTACAAATATATGACCTTACAAAGAAATGGCTTTATCCTATAAAATAGATGGAAGTCACCTTCAAGCTCCTTTATGACCTCACAAACCGATGACATCACAAAGAGGTGACCTCTGTCGCATAACATAAATGGAAGTCACCGAGAATTTCAGTTATAAAATCACAAACAGATTGAAGTCACTGGGAATCTCTTTTATGACATCACAAAGTAATAACATTTAAAAAGAAGGATTTAAGTTAGCTGGAAGCTCACTTGTGACAACACGACGGGATGTCATAACAAAGGGATAACTCTATCAAATAAATAAGATGGAAGTCACCAGAAAGTTCATTTACGATATAAAAAATGTATGGCATCACAAACCGATGACTTCATCCACTAAATCATGTAAGTCATATGAAAGCTCTTTCATGACATAAAAAGTAATAACATCACAAATGGATTACCTCATCCAATAAAACAAAGGGAAGTCATTGGGAAGTTCGTTTATGACATCACAAAAGAATGACTTCATCTAATATAACAGATGGAAATCACCGGCAAACTCATTTATAACATCAAAAATGGATTGCATCACAAAGGGATTACTTCATCCAATAAAACATGGAAATCATCGGGAAATACTTTTATGTCATAACAAATGGATGCCATCACAAAACAATGACTTCATATAATAAAATAGATGGAAGTAAACGAGAAAGATGTTTATGAGATCACAAATTGATTACATCACATAAGGGTTACTTCATTTAATAAAACAGATTAAAGTCACTGAGAAGCTCTTTGATAAGTAGATTTCGTCACTATGGAATTGTGTGACCTGCTATAACAAGTGGCAGACATAGGGAAGTTCAGTTATCACGTCATAATTGACGAAACAGACGAAGTATCATTTTATCTATTTAAACAGACAGAATACACGTCGTCAATATGACGTAACCCCCAAATCACGGAGTATTTCGTATACTTATAAACTCTTTTTATTTTGCTTGTTTGTATCCTTGCACGGTGCACACTGGAAGACGTCATATTAGGTGAAGAAAGTTATAAAAGGGTAAACAATAACAGAAGTTTTTAGAGGAAAATGATGTAAATAATTAAAAGCGAAAGAGAGAAGTAAAAGAAGAGAGAGAGAGAGTTGGCAGAAAAACAAATAAAAACGAATAATTAATATATATATATATATATATATATATATATATATATACAAATTGATCAGGTCTGAAAATTACCTTTATTTGTATAACATAATAATAATAATAATAATAATAATAATAATAATAATAATAATAATAATAATAATAATAATAAACACATACTGATGAAACGGGTCAAGTGCGGGCTAGTACATAACAGAAAGTTGAGTCGATATAATGCCAATACAAATAATAATAATAATAACAACAGTAATAATAATAATAATAATAATAATAATAATAATAATAATAATAATTTATAATAAGTTATAGTAAAATGTCAACGTTACTGCAGTTTCACAACATCACCGATTATCAAATGTCTCCTTGACTATAAACAATCAATTGATGTCAATAAGAGATACTTCCGATAATCGGTGATTTCCTAAAATGACAGCAAAATGTTAGATCATTAAATTTTATAATTTTACAGCTTATATAGCTCCATCTGACTACATATTCATAACATTGCTTGTCTTGATACGGTTATGTTCCGATTTTGAAAGGGTAGTTTTATATATATATATATATATATATATATATATATATATATATATATATATATATATATGTAAAGGAGTAAGGCTACCAACATTTGTAGAATGTTTTTTTCAACATTTATTTATTATTTTGTTGTTTTACCATTTTATGATTTTATATAACGCGTTTCAAGCGGTGGGTCCGCTTTCATCAGATATGAAAATCCATTTGAAGAAATGTCTTTCGATTTGAGTAAATGTTGTTTCATTTGAGGAATTTGTTATTGTTTTTGCGCATGCGTAGGTTTGCGGGTGTGTGGGTATCTTTTATTTTTTATTTTTTATTTTTTGCTGCTTCTCTTGGTCAAGTGCGTGTTACCCATCCATGACCCATCGGTCATCCCAGCCTCCTAGGTGCGCCGGATTTCTTTTGAAATTTAATACTTTTTATTGCTTTTTGTCGTCTCCAAGAACGAAGTAGTGTCTGCGAGTGTGTGCGCGCCCGCACGATGTGTGTGGTCTAATCTTGAGTCTTGTGAATAGGTGAGCGATACATACACACACACACATAAATACGCACACACACAATATCACACTGGATGGACAAACACCCACAAACACTACACCACAGATTCACCAAACAATTCATCCTCGACAGCATAGACATTATTCTCAACAACAACTCCTTTGAGTTTAATAACAAAAACTACATCCAGATTCTAGGTACAGCAATGGGAACCAAAATGGCACCAACATATGCCACCCTTACACTGGCCTACCTAGAGAAGATCTTATATGAAAAGATAGAAGAAATATATGGACAGAATATTCAAACTCTCTTCATAAAATCTTGGAAAAGATACCTGGATGATTGTTTTATCCTCTGGGAACCCACATGGGGGGACATCAATAAATTACACAGCATACTACAGAATCTACACCCCAAGATAAAATTCACCATTGAACACAGTCAAACAGAACTACCCTTTTTAGATGTATTGATTAAAATTAAAAACACTCACATAATCACAGACATCTACCACAAACCCACAGATACCCAATAATATCTCCATTTTAGAAGCCATCACCCCAAAAGCTGCCTAAAATCTATACCCTACTCCCTAGCACGCAGGATCTGTACTATAGTCAGTGACAAAGACCTCCGGATTGTCCGACTGGAGGAACTACGGAAAACTTTAAAAAGAAGAGGATACCCGCTACAAATAATACATAAAGGTATAGAACTAGCAGAAAACATCCCATTAGAACAATTACGAATCCCCCAAAAACGAAACAAAGAACAAATATTAGCATACATCTCTACACACAACACAAACAATCCAGAATTATTCACAGAAATAACAAGAAACCTAACCCTACTCAACCATAACAACAAACTAAACGACATATTAAAAACAACGAAAATAATAAAAAGCAAACGCCAACCGAAAAACCTCAAACCTCATCTAAACTCAACCAACACACAACACAATGGGTCACAAAATGCAACAAGGAAAGATGTGGGGTCTGTGACATAATAATGGAGGGGAACTCATACACATTTAAAAACCCAACACAAACATTCACAATAAAAAAAGACCTTAACTGCACCTCCAAGAACGTTGTCTATGTGCTAGAATGTACAACATGTAATGAGGCTTATATAGGTGCGACGAAAACATTTAATAATAGAGTATCTTTACATAAAAGCAACATTAAAATCAAAGAAAACCGTAAATTATTCGTGTCCCAACATGTGCACTCATGCAGCGGAGGTAAATTCAAAATAATGCCAATTTTCCAAAGCCAAGACTACACTTACTTACTAACACAAGAAAAAACTTCATACTTAAATTTAATCCAACATTAAACAGATCATAACTCTAACAACATACACTTCGATCACACTTTATCCACCTCTAGTTAAGTACAAACATAAATAACTATTTATAGTTATCTATAGACTGAAAAATTCTTATTCAAGGAAGATAATCTTAGTACATAACTTCTTATTGCGCACTTCTACACAGCTATGAGTCAAATAGCAACTTGTGTTAAATGAATCATTTACAATAGACATTAAATTTGCACATTAAATACCGGACTATGAAATCGGCCAAACCAAGTTCAAATCTATTTGGACCATTTCCATTAACCTATCTTTTGCAAATATGTGTGTATATGTGTGTATGTATGTGTATATATGTATATATATGTATATATATATATATATATATATATATATATATGTGTGTATGTATGTATATATATATGTGTGTGTATGTATATATATATATGTGTGTGTGTGTATGTATGTATGTATGTGTATATAATTCCATCTTTATCCCCCTCTCTGTGTCACTATAACCACACGCCTGTGTGTGTGCGCGCGTGGGTGTGTGTGTGCGTATTTATGTGTGTGTGTGTATGTATCGCTCACCTATTCACAAGACTCAAGATTAGACCACACACATCGTGCGGGCGCGCACACACTCGCAGACACTACTTCGTTCTTGGAGACGACAAAAAGCAATAAAAAGTATTAAATTTCAAAAGAAATCCGGCGCACCTAGGAGGCTGGGATGACCGATGGGTCATGGATGGGTAACACGCACTTGACCAAGAGAAGCAGCAAAAAATAAAAAATAAAAAATAAAAGATACCCACATACCCGCAAACCTACGCATGCGCAAAAACAATAACAAATTCCTCAAATACAACAACATTTACTCAAATCGAAAGACATTTCTTCAAATGGATTTTCATATCTGATGAAAGCGGACCCACCGCTTGAAACGCGTTATATAAAATCATAAAATGGTAAAACAACAAAATAATAAATAAATGTTGAAAAAAACATTCTACAAATGTTTGTAGCCTTACTCCTTTACATATATACTTTTCTCTCGTTGGAACTGCACTAATACTGCACTACCCTCTTTTCTATATATATATATATATATATATATATATATATATATATATATATATATATATATATAGTTCTCAGTAACTAAGGGGCCCGTTCCCTGGGCTAACACTTGATCTCTATATGAGATACATAGATATTCGAATATTCTATTAACGTTCTCCTTTATTTCTCAAACGTTGAGTTAATAAAGAAGTTAAACACATTAATTTTTCTCTCCTCAATTGACCAGTTAACTATGTTGCAGTATATCTTTCTTTAAATCTCTTAGTCTTACCGGATTCCAGGACAAGAATTCATCTTGTCTGGTGGAGCATCCAGCTAAGTGCTGTTACTAGTTGCAACATCACTTTGAGGTGCACCATTCATCGTATCCACCAGTGTATAGACGTGTCGAGTGGATCTTATTTGGGATTCAAATACTATGCTATTTTGAATATTTTGTCAGGGTTTACTTATAGGGAGAAATATACAGTCATGTCAAGTTGTCCTGATAAACCGTTGTGCAGAGAGACCGAAGCCACTCGAGGATAGTGTCTAGTAGGTAATTAAAACTCCCCAATATATATATATATATATATATATATATATATATATGTGTGTGTGTGTGTGTGTGTGTGCATTTATGTTAAATTACTTATTCGAAAAAAGCAAACACTCATTTATTGTTATCCCAGAATTTATTTCGTTTCCAAATTATTGACGATCTAGGCAACTGTTTTTTTTTTTTACCTTATGACGAAATAGTTTGTTTCAATTTTCTTTAATTTGGCTTTGTACCAAAATGAGAATAGTAAATGTATTTTAATGTGCCCCTGAAGTTTCTGTTGAGCCAATCACATGAAAAATATAATCCCGATATTATTTTCAATGCTTGAAATGTCGCAAGCTAAGAGAGTAAGAGACTTTTCACCGGAAGTCACGTTCCCACCTAAACTTCTGCCGGAGGTGACCTCCGAAGTTAAGGCCCCTCCGCTGAAAACTTGGCTCTTATTGTTTAACCCTAGCCGATATTGGGTCATGCGGAGACATCCTGCTCGCTATCGGCTTTATCTTTAATGTTTAGTCTTTTTCACAGAGCTTTAGTGCTGGTTTACAAGGATTGAACAGAATTATTATGCAGCCCGCATTTTTTAATAATATATATTTTTACATACATTTATTATTCTAGAAAGAATATTAGGTGCTCTTCCAATGTGTAATCTACCGAATGGTTTCTAATCTAATATGTGATATACCGAGCTGTTTACATTCCAACATGTGATCTATCCAGTAACCCTAACGCCAACTAACTGACCCTTATTACAACCCTAACCCTTACTAAGTAACCTTAACCCTAACACTTACCTAAACCCTAACTAACTAACCCTAACTCTAACTCTGATACCTCGTATTATAACATATTAGATAAGAAACCATTTGGTAGATCACACGATTCGGTAGAACACATATTGCAAGAGCACCTAATATTATTATTACCAATAGATTATAATGATTGATATAAAAACACTGTGGAATTTCCACGGGTTCTCCCTAGTTGAACTATATTCATTCTAACGTCATCTTTAATGATTTTTAAGTAAATAAATACGCTTTTTTTTAATGCCTGGCACTCTACTTCCCCATGATTAACATAGAATGCTAGATTTAGTGTCTCGTCTTTTTTGTCTCCAGAGTTTTCGTTTCGCTCGTCATTCTTTGAGCTATGAAGCCCTCCGTGAAAAACAATTGGTGCCTCTCGCCCCCCCCCTGTTTTGGCCGGTTTTACAGGCAAGTACAATCCTTTAAAATTAAAAGAAAATACTGACAGTATCGTCCGATTAAGCGGGTATTAACGAAGTAATTTAATGACTTTAAAGAAGCGGTTTTATTTTTGTCAAAAACGGCGTTAGTCGGGTGAGTGTGTGGATTTGTAGTAAAATTATTCCCTGCTTTTCCCGCGCTTAATTTATTCTTCTTTGACAAAATAACCATTAAGGCCGATGTGGTAATATTATACGGTTTTTTTTGTTTTTTTATCTCTTTTCTATTTTTGTCTGTTTTCGGCATTGAGCCGTTTGTATGATGGCGTTTTTGTCAAGAAGATCAAAGAGCGGGAGAAGAAAAGAATAATGACAACGAAGATAATGGAATGCGCCAATAATGGCTTGAATGGATTATGGAAGAGTCGAATGCAATAATGATAATAATGATACTATGATGCAATTGATCCACGCAGCGCTCGCGATTCTTTGATGTTATGAAACCGGTGGCTGTTGACGCTTATGAATTTAATACAACAGTTTGCATCTGATTGAAGTCACCGCCGACGCCATTTCCGCCTCCACCACCGCGTCTACGACCAGCGTGTAAATATTGACGGACATAAAAGAACAGGTCTGAGCAATGATCAGAGCTATTTATTAAATGGAACTGAAATGCATTGTTCCATTTTTGGTTTCTTTTAATAACTTTTTATATTTATTTTCCAAAGCCCATTCGCTTAGTAAACAGTCTCTTTCGTAATCCATATAATGGCTATTAATTTATCTGTGTTACGGCATATCCACCATTTAACTGAAAATATAATGAAGACCATATATTAGGTTAGTTTCGTTTATCAGCTTCACGAGATATCAACCGTAGTTGCTGGAAAGAATGGTTGGATCATTCTATCGCACCAGAAAGTATCTGATCCCTGATACAATACCCTATCTATATACGAGTCAGATATGTCCTAAAATGGAGTAGTGCTTCTATGTAAATACTAGACTTCGAAATATAATGAGGGATGACCTCTTTGTTTCTCTACAGCCTCTTTCTCACAGAAGAGACGTTGTTAGTCTTTCTCTACTCTATCATCATTTCTATGGAATGTGTTTGACTGAGTTCAATCTCAGCTTCCCCCTTGTAAAACTTTTGCTGCAAGAACTCGCCCACCTACCACCATTGCAAGGAACCTTCCTCTCTTCCTCCGTATGTTTAACATCAAACGCAGGGGTCCTTTCTAAGTACTTTTCATCTGTGGAACACGTTGACACAAGGTTTGCTTCCCTGAGGGTTACAACATGGTAATCTTCCAACCAAATGTAAGTAAACACTTTGTCATAGACCCTCCCCACAAGTCATCGAATTGTATTCATTCCATTTATTATTTTCGACTCTTTCATAATACCATCATCATTCAACTGTGAATAGATCCATTTCGTTAACCCTTATCTTCGAGTGTTTTTATCCTTGTTAAGTGGTGACTCATTAGTAAATAAAATGAGTCTCACAGTTTGCCATGAAGACTGTATGTTGAGTTAATTTGGCTTTTTTCTTTTACGGCAAATCGACCCTTTCGGTTGATTTAATAAATGAGTCCCACAGACTACCATAAAAGTTATATAGTAGGTTGTTTTCGTTTAACATTTTCACGGCATATCACCCCGTCTCGCTTATTTAATGCCGAAATCAAATATCGATTGTAAAAGGTTTATTGTAAACAATCCATTGAACACATGTTGCTATTTAACACTATTAAACAATTGCTTTTTTATGCTAATAGAGTAATATATTTTGAAACAAATTCCAAAATGAGATTCACAATAAAATAATAAAATTACGTAAACAATTTTCAAATTGCATTTGATGAAAACATCGATTAGTTGATTAGGTTTTACGGCATTTCAACCCGTTTTTGATCATTCTTTGCATAGATGTTGGGAAAATAATCATAATAATAGTAAAAATAAAATAAAAAAGTACACTTTTGAGTACTATCTAATGCATCTTTAACATAATTTATTCTCTATATTTTGGGAAGGAAATTAATGAGAAAAAGAACGTATTCAAATGGATAAACATGTAAACATGTAAACCGAGTGTCGTTGCTTTTACAATTTCTATTACAGAGACTATTAAACATTGTTGACACGTATTTGCGACAGCAGGGAAAATTAATGACAGCAGATAAGTCAACATGTAAGGAAAGAGAGGAAAGCAGACAACGCGCCGGACGCTCGCTACGTTATCGTTCTTTGTATCCTCCCCTGCGTAGCAAAAAAAGTAGATATATTGCATAGAACGTGTTTTCACAGAAGAGACGGTGATAGTCTTTTTTCAACGCTATTGTTATTTTGATAGTAGGTACTCGAATGAGCTCCACTGTCTGGCCCCCATGTAAAGAATTCACAGCAAAAACTAGTTCAGTTTACTTTTGGTCTTTTGGCTAAGATCAAAGTGTAGTATCTGTTCCGATGGATACTGCACGCCTGTCCTGTGCAGTTCTAGGAGGTCCACCCTCCCAGGCTTCGCCTCCCCTCTTTGGGGAGGAGTAAGTTTATTGCTTACTGTCTGAGGCGCCCCTACCGGGGAATGCCGACGGGGCTGCCCAGGCAATTTTTAAATGGCCAGAGTGCTCACCTCTCGAGCGCTGGCTTTTAACCCCACTTTCTCGACCCAAGCTGTGGTCACATCTTACTTGTGGGAGTAAGATAAAACTGGCCTTGTGCCTAACTCCTGGGGAGGAGTAAATACCAGTTTACTTGGTCTTTTGGCTAAGATCAAAGTGTAGTATCTGTTCCGATGGATACTGCACTTCATAGATCGGTATTGTCTTGGCCTTCGGGGCTTGATTTACGCCGGTCTATGGGTCTGTCCTGTGCAGTTCTAGGAGGTCCACCCTCCCAGGCTTCGCCTCCCCTCTTTGGGGAGGAGTAAGTTTATTGCTTACTGTCTGAGGCGCCCCTACCGGGGAATGCCGACGGGGCTGCCCAGGCAATTTTTAATGGCCAGAGCGCTCACCTTCTCGAGCGCTGGCTTTTCAAATCCCACTTTCCGACCTTGTGTCACATACTCCCATTGTGGGTGGGTGTTAAATAACGTCTTTTGGCTAAGATCAAAGTGTAGTATCTGTTCCCCATAGACTGGTATTGTCTTGGCCTCCGGGGCTTGATTTACGCCGGTCTATGGGATTGTCCTGTGCAGTTCTAGGAGGTCCACCCTCCCAGGCTTCGCCTCCCCTCTTTGGGGAGGAGTAAGCTTATTGCTTACTGTCTGAGGCGCCCCTACCGGGGAATGCCGACAGGGCTGCCCAGGCAATTTTTAAATGACCAGAGTGCTCACCTCTCGAGCGCTGGCTTTTAACCCCACTTTCTCGACCCAAGCTGTGGTCACATCTTACCTGTGGGAGTAAGATAAAACTGGCCTTGTGCCTAACTCCTGGGGAGGAGTAAATACCAGTTACAACCACTGGCCTTTGGCTAAGATCAAAGTGTAGTATCTGTTCCGATGGATACTGCACGCTGTCCTGTGCAGTTCTAGGAGGTCCACCCTCCCAGGCTTTGCCTCCCCTCTTTGGGGAGGAGTAAGTTTATTGCTTACTGTCTGAGGCGCCCCTACCGGGGAATGCCGACGGGGCTGTCCAGGCAATTTTTAAATGACCAGAGTGCTCACCTCTCGAGCGCTGGCTTTTCAAATCCCACTTTCTCGACTCGATCTTGGGTCACATCTTACTTGTGGGAGTAAGATAAAACTGGCCTTGTGCCTAACTCCTGGGGAGGAGTAAATAAAAAAAAAGTTACAACCACTGTAAATAATGTTTCTTTTTTCCTCTGTGTATACAAAAACTAAGCAACACTTCTATGAGTAAAGTTTTTTTCTAAGAACTACCTGCTTGTGGAACACAATATCACGGTGTTGCTTCCTAGCTGACTCCAACACAGTCGTTTTAAATTACAAAGTTAACAAATTCTTATTATGCCGTCCAATTAAATAATCAAATTTTGTCCAGTTTAGACTATCGTTCGCAATCGTCACGATGTTGTCTCACCGCTAACTTGACAAACTCATAAACCCTTATCCTTGAGGAGCCGTTCGGCCTTGATAAATGGTGACTCGTTGGTAAAAAACAACAACAACTACCGTGAATAATTTTCTTTTCTTCCTTTATGTGACTAAAACTAAACGGAACTTCCATGGGCAAAGTTTTCTCCAAGAACTAACTGTCTGTGGAGCACAATACTACGGGCCTGCTTCCCTTCTGAATGCATCGATGTCGTTTTCAAGTCACATGTTAACAAATTATTGTTTAACCGTTTCATTTAATAATCAAATTTTGTCCAGTTCCAACCATCGTTTCTAATCATTAAAGTGTTGTCTCACACTTCATCTGATTAACCCATTTAGCCTTATCCTCAAGTGGCTGTTAGGCCTTGATTAACAGTGACTCATTAGTACCAAAAAGGAATGGTGAATAATATTTTAGCTAAAACATAGGAGATGACTAGTATTCATGGGATCTATACATGATCAGATTCTAGCAGTAATAACATTTAAGCCTAGCGAGTTAACAAAATTCTCTCCGTTTTATTTGTTGTATGTGTTAGTAGAAAAGAGCATCATAGAGTAGCTCCACAGAAGCAACATGTGGTTTTCATATCGATTAGGAGCAATCTAAAGAAACCTTAGCCACGCCAGATGAAAGGGATCTATGACAAAGACAAAGATGCAGACTTTAAAGTTGGTGATATTGTTTATTATAAAAATCACCAAAAATGGAATGAGTTATCTAGAAGATGGGTGCCGTTTTATGCTATTATCGGGAAAACTGGCCACATTTTAAATAACATTAACGAAAACATGCTCCCTCGGGTTGCATATTGTTGCTAGACTGGAAAGATGATAGGCTGAACGGACATATAATATACTGACCTCAAATGAGGAGATAATTATTGAGATGATGATATCATGACGAACAAAAATTACCCCCTCCCAAAGCAAAAAGAAGGAGTTAATGCCTCGGATGATATCATGACAACAGAATAGATAGTACACTACGCCCCCTCCAAAACAGAAGATGCTGCTCCCTGAGAAGATAGTCTCATGACAACAGAACAGATATTACATTCCCCTCCCCCAAAGAAAGATGCAATATCTGGAAAGATTAGTTCCACACCCTTAAAAAAGAGGAGGTAATTCCTGGGAAGACGGGCTTACGACCACATAACTGATAGTACACTACCCACACAAATTAAAAGATGATACAATAATAAATTAAATCATTTGTTTCATTCATTTACAAATGCCTAGTAATATAAAAACATATTTTTATAGTTCCTTGGCCTTTTGGCTACGATTAAAGTGTAATATCTGTTTTCAGCATGCCAACAACATCAGACGTTTTACGGTCGACAAAAATATAGCGTATATATAAGGAAATATGAAAATGTAAATTGTAAATGTATAATACAAAATATTAATTTATTAAAGACTGTATAAAAAATCAATATACAATTAAGCAAAATCTAAAGCAGTTCATGGGTGCTTTCAGATTACTATATATATATATATATATATATATAAAATAAAAATAAAATAAATAAATAAATTAATAAGTAAGTAAATAAAAGAATAAAGATATATATATATATATATATATAAATTAATAGATGTAATCAAAAATAAAACCATAAAACGGCTCTTTACTAATAATAAGACACAGCCTCCCGAAGACGGTCGCGAGACCGAAAGCGCTCGAGAAATGACCCAAGATACAACGTTAGGCGCCATAATCTACCAATTGACACCGGAAAACCGGCGAATCGCTCGCCGCGTCCAGCAGAAATTAACCAGAAAGATAGAAAAGAAAGAAAACTCCGTAGTCTTCAATGACATATGTATAAAAAAATGACTTGCTGCCGAAATATGTATATATATATATATATATATATATATATATATATATATATATATATATATATATATATATATATATATATTAGTAGTAAGTTTTTGAAAGGCTGTCGGCAATGCAATTCCGGGTAAGATGCAAGTTGATGGGAAAGGAACAAAAACAATAACAATAAATCGAATACGATATAAGACTTACTATTTATTTTTCCTTTTTTTTTTTTCTTACATAACAGCAAGAGTGTTTTAGCTGTTCGTGTGATGTCCGGGTGATTAAAAATCACTATTTGATATTTCGGGAAAAGACATCCCTTTGTCAAAAATAATTAAACCAGAAGAAGAATATTTTTCTTCTCCGACTGTGTAGAGAATAATACAAAACAAAATGGCTGCCAGATATAGACCGCAGCAAATAAAGCAGTTTCGCAGGGAATATAAATTAAATTAAGTTTTATTTTAATATTATGTTAAATATATGATTTGGTGTATAAAAATATTTGTGTAATGTTGGTTAGGTGTATGGTGTTCGATAAACTGTTAGTTTTGATAATATATAGGTATAATTTTTTTTTTCAAGCTTATATTTGAATATTTACTTTGTTTTATCTTCATATTTTATATATATATATATATATATATATATATATATATACATTATTTCAAACTTTTATGTTGCATAATAGAATTAAATAAGCATAAGCTGTTTTGATGTTAATATATTTAGGATAGGTGGAAAGAATGTTCGCATTTATTCATTTAGATTAGCGAATGATAGAGGAGACTCATGTTCCAACCTCTTAACTCCATATAAAGATTTTTACGTGTTTTTTTAGCAAGCTATAAATATTAATAGTAGTATTCTTTTAATTAATAAAATTGGAAGAAACATTCAAACGTATTTCTCTTCAACGGATTTAAAAAAACAAACTGATTTTTCGGCCACTTCTTGCGATCTTCTTCGAACATATGTGTGAAGTAGGTGGTAGCATCAGGGAAATAGAGTAGAGCCAATGGGATGAAAAGGTGCGCACACATGACTAGTGTTTACTAATCAACGTGTTCTTGATCCCACCTTAAATCTGTACACGTATGCGCAAAGAAACACAACGGTTATGAAAGCCAAGAAGTATCACAGACATTTTTATATATACGAATACGGTAATATTTAGAAAATACGCGTGGAGTAAAGTGTATATAGATAGGAATAACAGTTAATTGGATGTGCATTATAATTAAAATATATAAAGAGGTGGGAATTGAAAAATCCATTTAAGATCATTAGCAATTTATAAGAAATAAGAGTGTATTTTAGCGAAATGTAAAAATTGAAGGTGTGGATAGATACAGGGTACTATAAAGGAAAATAAATCAAATAACTATATAACCTGAGAAAAGAATATCTAACTTCTTTGATATGTTGCTGAACCTTTATTCTAAATTATATATCCCCTATCATAAACTCAATCAAACACTATTCTACGTTCATAAACTCTTTAACCACCCAAAATCAATCTCTTACAGAATATCCGAACTCTCAGCCGATAAATCTATTTTCGAACAAACTTCTGATTTTTTCAATAACGCCCTACTCAACTCATGATATGATGATATATCTTTTTCATACGGGTTAAATAGTATAACAGCCTACGTTGATCCGCCATTATTTTATAATGGACTAATCCAATAATTTTTATTTTAATATATATATATATATATATATATATATATATATATACATACTTGACTCAAATTCTCAAACACATGTATTTGGGGATTTTAATGTACATCACCGTGGTTCGCATGGATTCGCCAGCTATACAAACGCAGCTTGTAACTCCACGTATAGTTTATCCATAGCGCACTCCCTCTAACAGACTGCTACTTTCCCAACCTACATTTCTGATCATGTGAACCAGTAAGCCAAACTTCTCAATCTGTTCTGTAATTCATTACCCGAGGTTTGTGCGACGAATGCCCATAACCGGCTGGAGAACGCTGACCATCTTGTGGTAATGATTGATATTACAATAGAATCTCGTCCCAAAGCTGATGAGTTGTTGCTCAAAACGACGAGATACTAAATGCGGGCTGATTGGGAATCTATCAGAGATCACATTAGAGACGCCCCATGGAGTTAAACTTTTTCTCTCCTTCAGTGCTCAAATGAGTCAACTCCCTACCTTTCAACCTAATTCTCAGTAGCACCTTACGTCCACAATGACAACTCGCTTCGTTTGGGGTGAACTAAGTTTATATATATATATATATATATATATATATATATATATATATATATATATATATATATATATATATATACGTTAGATGCAGCCGCGCTAATAAGCCATAACACGGCGAAACACGTAGACATCGATGATCATTGCTCTCCATTCATAATTGAATATTTTGTTTCACCATGATGTTCTTTGCAAAGAGGTTATATATAGTGAGTTGCAGTTACCTTTTATAAGGGCAGTGCTCTTACAGAGCCATTGTAAAAAAATTAGTATCAACTGCCTCACACAAAACGAAGGGTTGACCAATTTTTACAATCCATTATGCTGCTCAACCCTCCCTCCATCACCTGCTTGTTATGACTTCACGTACTCTGATAGGGGGCCTATGTGGGTACCAGACCTTGCCCAAGGGTCTCCCACAGGCTAGCAGAAGGAAGGAGGCGCTTTACTGCTCGTTGGTGGAAATGTTTCCACCACATTACCCATACATATTTACTATAATAACAGACAGATACGCTCCATGACGTAATATTTACTCAGCTGGGTAATCCTTATCTAAAAAAAGATATCGTACACCTGGAGTGTGTTCAACGGTTGACATGACTCTCCACGCTTACTTACAAAGAACGGCTCCAAAGACTGAATCTATAATCACTTGAGCAACAGCGGATGCGAAAAGACTTGATTTTCATCTCAGCGTCAAGTTATGGTCTCTGCGGTCCTCCGTAAAAAAATGTACATGGAACAACCTGCCATAATAGGTCGTGACGATGACTACCATATCCAGGTTTAAAGCTGCCTTAGACAAACATTCAGACTTTATGTGGATGTAAATAGCGTCCACCTGTCTCTTTACATTGATTGTTGCACTATGCTATCTTTTGTCAAATAAATTTTATTTTTGATTTTGATTTTGAATCCATTAAATCTTAAAACATTTATGATTATAAATGAGGATCAGGTTCTTTACTGTAGAAATGATCTGTAAAGCCAGTTTTATCTTTTATAGTTTCACAGGATAAAAAATACCCACCACAATGGTATGTTTAAAGTGTTTCTTTTTTATACACATTCAAACACGTTAATCGAAATCTATATGACAAAACATAATCGACCGACCATGAGTAATGTATCTCAGTGTAAGTATCATTTCGACCTTGTACCAGAACGGACTATTTATTAATATCTTTTTTTTAACAAGACAGGAACGCCCGGTCTTGATCAATAATCGCCATGTTGGTATGGCTGAATAAATGATTGTACTCGTGGAGCTTGATGTTTACATGCGTCTGACTATTGTCAACGCGTGTCATGCTGAGCCTTGCTTAAAAATACCGCGAACAATACAGTAAAAAAACCGGTTATGACTTGATTATGGTAGAAGGGAAAACATGTTTAATACTTATTTCTATTGATAGCCATTAACAAAAGTTTCAGACCATTCTGCTAAAATAATATCGTTTTCATTTTTTATGAAAGCAATAGCGTTATATGACTCATTGCTCTTTGAACAGTCTTCAACAGCGATTGCTAGTTTAGAGTCTTAAAGTGTTGTTTTGTTCGTTGACGTTTTAGTACGCATTGTGATAGTTATTGAATCGTAAACAATGTTTAAAACATAAATAAAAAGTACTAAACTTGAGGAACACTGTAACATTACCTATTCTTTTCTTCACTCATCTAAGCATATATTCACTAGGAGGTGTTTCAGACCCAATTATCTACCTTTTCGCAATGGTTGGTGGCGCTGCAATCGGAGGATATAAAAAATGACACACCCGTACACATGTTTTAGACTTCATTATACGCATAGCAAACTATGTACACATTTTTACGGACACACTCTGAAAGTTAGGGTTTTGCACAAATAAATGTCTTTTTAAACATTATCGCTTCTGTTTTGTTTTGTTTTGTTTCATTTGTAATGTATAAAGAAGAGACGTTTCCCAAGCGTTAGCAAACTATTTCAGTGGTGACTCCGACGTGATTTGAACACGCAACTTTCTGATCTGGAGTTCAACAGCAAAGCTAAACTTTAATTTTGTTCTTGATTGAATACTGCTTTAATTCTGATTCGTATTTCATGATCACAAAACAAGTCGGTCCTGGGTATGACCTTAAATAACATCCAGTGGTGAAGCCTCCATTTGGGAGCTGTGGGGAATGCGGAGTTGCCCCTTAGTTGCCATTGCTCACAGGTCCACTCTGGCCCGGAGTGCTAGTACCTGTAAGGGCCCCATCTATGGGTCAAATAGAACCTACTGGCGCTACCAAATCAGGCTGTCTGAAATTATTGACTTCCTGACTTAAGATGCACCAAACATTGATGTTTTATTGTTTTTTTAATTTTTCTTTCCAAAACTCAATCATGTTCTGAAAAATCCCAAACAAAAAACAATTTCCCTCCTTTCCCCGTCCCCCTCCCATTCCTTCCCACCCTTTCTCTAAACCAAACACAATGAACAACTATTTGAACATATAAAGAACTTGAAGTATAAATAGTTTCACCAAAAAATACCAAATGCAGCATTAAATAACCTGAAAATGGTTGATATGCCGTAAAACAAAACAACCAACTAAACCAAAACAAGACTAAATGTAAGCTAGATTTTTTAATCCTATCATCTTCTTTGCGTGTTTATTTTATTTATTTAATGTATGGATATTTTGATTTAACTTTACTTTATTCTGGTTGACTACTGGTTGGCTTAAAGTTGCTACAGAGGTTATACGTACTACATAACAAACCGTTCGCTTCTAAGTTCTTAATCTTTACTAATTAAAATCGCTACCACCATCTTTCTCTTCCCACTTACATGATTAGACAGACTATTTTTACGTTTCCGAATACTCTGACACTAGGGTCAAACCTAGTCCATCAAGCTCCGCTACACGTTAAGCCTACCCGAAAAATATATTCCGACTAACTTATTATACTACTACTACTACTACTACTACTACTACTACTACTACTAACAATAATACTTAATTATTTATTCACATTTATTCTGGGCGTGTAACAAGATGTAAAAACACTACAATTATGATTAAATAAAACTGATATCTTAAAAGTGAAAGACTCGGTCGCGCAAGAAAACCAGCACAAAAGATGGAAACTTTATCAACCCCCAACACCTAAAAATTGTGTTTTCCAGTTGAATCAGTTAATTAGTGCAAAGTAAGACACAAAGCATTTAAACTAAACTCATTAATTCTTACTAAACTGTGAGTGAAGACAGCCCCCTTCTGACAGAAAATGCGTTACTAGTCTCTCTCTACTCTATCTCTCTTTCTATAAAAAAGGACTTGAATTAGCTTAAATCTCTTGTTACTCATGTAAGACATTCACAAGAAGAACTTGTCTTATTACCACAACAAAGAAAAAGTTCCCCCTCTTTATGAGTGTGTATAGCGCCAGGCGGAATTTCCAAAAAAACAGGGCTTCTTCGCAAGGGCTTCTCGTCTATGGAACACATTGCCACGGGACTGCTTCCCCGCAAGTTACAACTTGGTCGTCTTCAATGTTAATGTCAACAGATTCCTATCTAGAACTGTTTACATAAGTATTCGAACTTAATTCGGACAATCATTCCGTCCTATCAACCGCTGTCCTCAAGTGGCATTTAACCTTGATAAGTGGTCAACCATATTTAGTAAATAAAAACTTGTCTATATGTCTACGCCCAGGTAGATCGGATCTGTTATCGACTCGAGAATAGAATAAAGTAAACTGTAAGTTGTCTTTTGTGCTTTCTACTGGTCTGTTTTTATGTTGTTAATATGCAGTTTGATGAATGATCATATGTGGATATCAGGCGATGTTTTTAAAACGGGGTCCTAGTGACACGCAAGCCAAGAACCAATACTAAACTGAAAATATAACTAACATTACAATCCTTGGTAGTTCGTTGTTAACTGCATCGACTAAGACTTGGCCGTTGATTACATAGTTTTTCTGTAAGAAATCTCCATCTGTTGAATACATTATGACGGGATCACTTCCCTACAAATATGAAATCCAATGCTAACACATGCTTGTCATAAACCGTCTTTTTTAATCGTGTCATAATATTCATCATCATTCAAACAAAGAGCCACCAGGATGCTTTAGTACAATATTTATGCAATTAATTACACAAACCAATTTGAGAGAACGAAGTGTGTATTCGAATCGCACGCTAATAATAAAGTTACAATTAATTAAGTAATTCTGGCCGCTTTCGTTACAAAGAGGTGATCGGAACATACAAATAATAAATAAAGGAGAGAGAGAGTCAATTATGGTAAGCGCATTGCTCACTGTATAACACTTTTGTTTGACTATAGGCTATATTTAAAATGATTTTCATCTTGGTGGCTCATCAAAGATTCTACAAAAGGCCCCCTCACAACTCTCTGCGGTTAACCTGACGTCATATCTGCCTACCCCAATCAGAGATTTCCACTCTCACGATACAAGATTCTACAGCCAGGTTCAAACTCTTGATCTCTTCTGACTCTTTGTCTACAGAACACTGTGTCTACTCGCTGACAAATATTGGCTAATATATCTACTAACCAACCAACTCAATTTAATATTAAACACTTTTTCCTTTATTGTTTCTACTTTTTTATATTGGCTGTAATATACCTTTGAAGTAAAATTTTGATATATTTCTTCAGGTGAAGCTGTTTATACAAGGCGATTAACGGGGATGAACATAGGATCAGCACGAATCTTGTATTAAAAGTAGGTGGTTGATTAGTTAGCTTAACCAACTTACGAAACATAGATTTGAAGTCTGAAATAAAATTCAGTTCCTGTTATAATTTCATCTAAGCTGCACGCCATTTAAGGTTCCGATAATTAGGGAGTCTTCTTGTACACCTGCAGATTAAACATTAAACAACATAAAGTGATATGTCGTCAAATAGACGAACCAATTTAAATCAATCCACTTCAATCGGACAATATAGAATAATATGTCTGCAATTACTATTTTGATTGTTTTCGCCTGGAAAGAAGATTTCATGGTTGAGAACACAAAGATCGAACACAGAATATTAACGAATTTAGTTTTACTAAAGAGTCGCTATTATACAGGCCAAAAGCCACTCCAGGACAACAATTAATTAGATAGAATGATTGCCAGTTGTAAAATAATAGAAACTGATCAATAGTATAAATTAAGTTTGACTACTTACAGGGATGGTTTATGACAAATATTTGTTGAAATTGAATTTGAAAACGACTGTGTTTTAATCTGTGGGGAAGCAAGTCTCATGGTAATGTGTTCCACAGACGGAAGTCCTTGGAAAAAATCTCTGTTCATGGAAATTCCGGCTGGCGATAGGCCCATGGACGAAGAAATTAAAGTTTCTTACCGTTGTAATAGGAAGACGAGTTCTTGCCGGTATTGACTTACAATGAGGAAGTAGATCATCTTCCGTGAAATAACGATATAGTAGGGAGCGAATAGCGATCATCCGCCATTAGATTGTTGAGTTGATTTTATACTCTCTCTAGACAAGAAAAAGTGCTTTGAGCAGCACCTCCCCAGATGTGGCAGCAGTATTCCATCTTAGGGCGTGTCTGACTCTTATATATGTAAACGATTGGATAATGGGTCAAGTACCTTCTGGAGCGGTAGAATGATCCAACCGTTTTTTTGCAGCATTGTTAGCAACATGTTCGATACATGTGTTTTAATTTTAGTTTGGAGTGAACGTCGGTTCTAGAAGCGTATCAAAACACGAGGGCTTCCCCAAAGAGAAACACCTTTTATTTCAACTGGGGAACACACTGACCCGAGCTTTGGTGGTCAAAAGAATTGGAGGTGTTAAAAGTAGCAAGCCACTATTTTCCCTATTTTCATGTGCCTCAGAGCAGAAGAGAAGAGAGAGAGAGAGAGATAAAGAGAGAGAGAGAGCGAGAGAGAGCGAGAAAGAATCAGTGATACATTGATCACCAATGCTCTTCGACAGCTGCTTCGTCTACGTAGATGTCAAAAAATGATCTAAGAATATAATTTGGAAGATCATTAATGGAGATCAAACAGAGGGTTGGTCTCAGTATGGATCGTTTATTTCCTACGTTTAGTTTAATCTCAAGAAATAATAGAGCGACACCAAGTGAGAAATGAACTCCTTGCATATGCGAATACGAAACATGACTGTTGCATAGTGCACGCTGCATGGCTATCACATGTTCACATACAGATGATTAATTCATTTTGTCACGTACGCCTTTTGCCGTCGATGCATATATATTATACAAAACACTGGTTTATCAAAATCTTTATTCACATTCTCTTTACGGGTTGCGTATTATAAAAGCTATTGTTTTTTAACGTTGTTTCACACCAAACAAGTCACAATGTCACTGAGACTAAGGGACTACTGTGATTAGGGTCCAGCCTTTTTACAATTAGACGTCTTGTGTTAATATAAGAGATATGAGAGCGGTTAGATATATCGTAGTGTTCTGGTGTCCAATAATGGACAACGAATAAGAATTTTCGCATCTAATCCTGATCAGCAACTGATCACGTGTTTTATCATTTTCGCCGTCAACGTTGGGTCGGCTGTTTATTTCCTGAAGTCGTTTCGAATGTCGATTTCATTTTTCTCTCGTATATCCAGAGTTCGGTCCCGCTTAATCTGACATACGACTATTCAATAATATATTACAGGTTGTCTTATCAATTACAAGGTTAGGATACAGATATTTGTGTTGACTAACGATCATCAGTCATCGAATAGATCGGCGCTAATGTAATTTAACTTTGATGATCAGAGAAAAACGGTCCATTAAGCGTGATCTGAACGTGATCACTGTTGTGACCCCCGTAGTCAAGGTTAATACTTCAGTTAAAAGCAATTAGTTATTAACTATCTGTCGTAGAGTCTTATGAGACTCGCACTAAAATGGGCACTTAGAGAATTAATTCCTTGCAGTGTGTGTCATTTGTGCAGCCGTGTGTTAAATTTAATGACGAATAACAGAACCTATTATTTATTATAGACCAGTGACACAATGATAGCGGGGTTCTTCCACATGTAATTGATGTACGCTTCTCTCATTACTATTAAACATGTAAGTCAGTTTAAACATCCTTAGCAATAACTGTTTAAATATAATCGCATGTCTGTTTAAAATGTCTGTTATTCTCCACGATATTGAAAATATTAAATTATGACATATGCGGAAGGGGGGGCAGTGATAAAGTGGGTGATGATACCGAGTGACGGCGTGAGTATGTCAAGTTCGAATCCAATCGGTTACATAGCACCAATTTCAATTATGCATGCTAACCACCGTCACTTGGTCTTTCCTGTAAACACCTGATTAAAGAAAGTATCGTGGAAAACCAATGCCAACCACAATATTAAGTCGGTCAAAAAAGTCGTTCTATGCGGATTCATATTAATTTACTTTTTATGACACATGAAAAAGAAAAGGAAATGCCGAGTGTCACAATTTTTATAGGTTAAAAGAAAAAAAAACACGTTTCTAAGTAAGACAGAGCGAAAGAAATTTCCCTTTCTCCTTCTACTCACAATTTCCCCCTCTTCTCATATATCTCTTAATTTAAAAATTATATATTTTTTGCCCACACGCCTAGTATTTTAGATAACAAAAGCGAAAAATAAAACCTCAGATCGGTCGAAAAAAATCACGTGTTGAGCAAGAATTGAGAAACACACAATCGATTTTCGGATGAGTAATTATCACGCCAGAAAGGAACGTGTGCATGTATAGGGAGTTAAAAGATAAAGATAGTCGTGCAACATGAGAAGAGTTAGAAGGGCAGAGAGACGCCCAAAAAACAAAAAATTACTAACATGTTAACAGACACGACAATTTTCCCGTCTAAGAAAAATGGGTGACAGATACCAGCATTCGCTGTATCTACCTCTTTCTCTTGTCTTGGGTAGGACGCACAACTGCATTCGGTGTCAAGGCCCTAAATTTCTGAGCTTTTGGGAGTGTAGAGTTACCCCATTAGTTGCCATTATTCTTAAGTTGCACTCTGACCCGAAGTAGTATCACCTATCAGGGTCTAATCTATTGCTTAAATAGAATCTGTCGTTTACACACTTTTTTGTTTACAAAATGTGCGTCTAAAAAACATATACATATAAGAGATAATTTACGGCATAAAATAATCAATCGACGGTTGATATGCCATAAAACTTAACTTGCCATAAAACTTAAAAACTAACAATAACCCATCACCTAACCCTTCCATAAAGAACGTATATGTGGATAAATCAAAATAAAAACTATGCCCATTTAAAATGAACATATCGTAATTTACTTAAATAAAGAAATGCAAGCGAGAAAGACGCGTTGGACGGAAAAAGTTATAGAAAGAAATAACAAGAATGAACAATACCGTTGTAAAAAGCGATTTTTAACATTACCATGGTAAAAAGTGATTTGTAACATTACCGCGGTATTAAGCGATTTGTAACATTACCGTGGTAAAAAAAAGCGATTTGTAACATTACCTTGGTAAAAAGCGATTTGTAACATTACAAATGTAAAACACGATTTGTAACATTAAGTGGTAAAAAGCGATTGATGACATTACGTGGTAAATGCCATTTGTAACATTACTGCGGTATTAAGTGATTTGTAACATTACCACGGTGTTATACGATTTGTAAAATTACTCCGGTAAAAGCGATTTGTAACATTACCGTGGTATTTAGCGATTTGTAACATTACCATGGTTAATTCAAATGAATATGTTAAACATTGTAAAGCTGAAAACCATTTGTGAGTGGAATATCAAATTATATAATGCAATTATGACACAGCAGGTCAGAATAAACTGAATAGAATATACAAAACGTCTGTGTATGAGAAACACAAGCAAGTGTTAGGGTTAGGGTAATTTTCTAATGTATGGTTGCTTATTATTTATAGTGAAACGCGTTTCAGCAGGGTTCCATTATTTGCAAACAACTAATTTTTACAAGTTTTAATTAAAAAAATAATAACTTTAAGCATTAAACACAGAAAGTTGTAGCAAGTTTAATCACAAAATAAGTCGACCAGGAAAAGAAAAATGGCGAATATTAAAATAAATCAAGTAGGGAAGATCACTCCAATGTTTATTATTTCTTTTAAAAGGTAACATCTTCTTTAAAAGGATATGGTTCACAATTTGATATAACACATAGGTAAATAAAAGGCAAAGAAAATGTTATTTTACCATGTTTGTGTTTAGAAGGAATATGGTAAAATAATTGTGTAGGCGTCGCGAGCATTCCTGGAAACTAGCGCAATCTGATCATACTATACAACATCTTGACAATGTAGATATAGGCGTAGGATATAGAATATAGATTCAAATACATGCTTCTAAGAATGTCTTTAATATATGATTTAGATAGAAAAACAGAATTGAAAAACAGTGATTGTCAAAAAGCTAGAAGACGTGTATGTGTGGCAAATATGGTTAGCTAGTAGAAACGATTGTAAATCTACAAATACACTACAATCTATGCATGACTTAACCAGCAACGTTTAGTCATGAATGCCCAGCCGTCTTTCTTTTATCGCCGTTTAATATTCAGGGACACTTTGGTGATCGTCTCATTACTAGGAAGTGTGATCCTGAATTGACTTCACACGAGCGGATCTTACCTTCTCAGATTTTTATCTGTGAGATTATTTGAAAGATAATGTCTACCAAAACAACCCCCATACTATTCATTAACTGAGGTGGACTGTCACAGCCAAAATCAGGGCAGTGTCAAGTAAGAAATGTGTCGCGATTATTAACAATTTTGCTGGTCGTATCCAGGTGTGGTTATCATCGAATAACGATAACACATGGACTGTTTGACATTAATGACTGAAAAGGTTTAGTGATGAATATCATCTCTTTCATGGATGTGAACCAACGGTCGTTAGACTGAAGTTAAGTAGAACCTTCCTCGGCCATGTCGACCCCTTAACAATATATCATAAAAAGACCAGACTATAGCTGTGGACCAGACGGCTAAAGAATTACACCCTCCTACTGACATGGGACTTCGCCCTTTCCGAGGCCCTAATCCCGGTTCGGAGGTAACCTGGCTCCAGTGGAAAACACTCAACAGCCTGAGAACGAGAATTAGGGGATCAAAAGTTGCTATGAGTAGATGGAACTAAAAATACTGACCCAGCCATCTGAGAGGAGGACTATACGATGCAACACTACTCTGTCTGCCCCCCCCCCTACTGCCCAATCGGTGCAGCTTGAAAGATCTTACAGAGTACAACAATAATGCAAAGGACTGCGTGAAAAAGTTGGAAACTATCGTATGACCACATGCTTCAAAGCCACGCAAAGAAGAAGATACCTAAAATTTGGTGGACGTCAGGTATAGACTTAGGATTATTTGTTCAAAACATTGATTTCAGAAATGATTCCGCATTTTATTGACGATCGTGTTGGTGGAATTTTTGGGTAACCTTGTATAATAGACTTGGCTAGATTTTTAGAGAAATGGAGAAACGTACAAGGTTACAGGTTATTCCGGGCTTCCTTAATTAGATACGTGTGATTTTTCATAAACAAAAGTTTGTATAGTCGTAATTGAATTGTTTCATAGAAGCACAAATAGAAAAATAACGAAGAAATGAACTTCTCTCAGGCGAGAAAATCGATTCCCGCGATGTCAACGGCTTATCCTATTAAACTGACTCCTATGAATAAATGCATCATTCGCTGATAAGAAAAAGGTGATAATATTGAGATAATAATCACTATATAAATCGTCGCCGATGAATTACCTTCTACAATGTTATGGTGATCAGCTGTAGAGTGAACCTTATCGATTACGAATAAATCAATATAGTCTTTCTGTTTAAACACCTGTGTCTTGATCAATAATGGAAATACAATTATGTATTATCGATACTCACTTGTTAATGGCTGGATACCTTTGCGGTTATCATGTCGAGCTTATCGAGGTTAATGATTTTCTCTAAGATTATGATTATTTACTCACTACGATTTTTCACGCGAGGCAATATCAGTAATTGCTCACTGACAATAACAAGTGGTGTTATCCGGAGTCTGAGTGACAATAAGTTTCCTCTAATTTCCAGCAGTCTCGAACCCTTTTCGACAACAAATGCAAATCACTTTGCGTCATCGCAATAACCTTTTTACTATTGAGTCACTACTTGTAACGACCGGTTGTCAGCTCGCCTCCTCTAGGTTCTAGTACTCAACGCACTCTTCCAGTGGAGGTTTTCTTGGTGCTCTTACTCTTCTATATTTCCATCCTTCTTGACCGTTTGTTGGTTATGTGGGTTGGTTTCCGCATTCAAGGACTTTCTTTAAAATTTCGGCTGTTTTCATTATTGCAATTCGCTGTATGGTCTCAAGCTCTCATTTGATTCCAATTTATCCTTGTCTTTTTTCCACGATTTTTTGGGACTGTTCCTATTTCTCTTACTATTATTGGCATTACAGCGATTATCTTAATGTTTCATATTTCTTTCAGTTCTCTGGCACTTCAATTTACCTTCATTTCTGACGATTTCCATGAATCATCATCATCATCATCATCATCATCATCATCATCATCATCATCATCATCATCATCATCATCATCATCATCATCATCATCATCACTACTACTACTACTACTACTACTACTACTACTACTACTACTAATAATAATAATAATAATAGAGTAGAACTGTTGCATAGCACTTAAACATTATCGCCACGAAACCAATATAGTCTCTTAGACAACGCTTCTCGAAACCGAAATTTAGAAGCGCTTTAAACTTTTTGAACACTCATTTTTAGGCATTTTTAACCCTTTAAACTGTCAGTCCTTTTGAACATTACTTTTTAAGCTGTTACTTATTACAACACTGCTTTTTTTAAACATTTCTTTTCAAACATTTTTCTTTACATTAAGCATATTTTCATTAAAACATTTTACTTTAAAACATTGTTCTCTTTTTAACATGGTACACTTTTTCTTTCTTTCTTAAACTCTTTCAGTTTATCAGATTACGACCCGAAAATGTTATGCACAAAAAGTTGCCTTACATTTCTTTCTTTTGTCGTCCACTGGTCGTGTTCGCCATCTATGCAGTCGATTTCGTTGTGTCTCTGGCCGTGATCGATGCTGGTGGTCTTTGATCTGTGGATACACTTTATAAACAGGCAAGAGACAACACTCGAAGGCAGTTTTTCTTCAGAGAGATTCGATTCTTTTATTCTGGACTTGGTTGTGGAAGGGTTTTCCATACATGCGCTCGATTCTGTAGTTCACTTATTCATACTTTTCGCTGTGGGATGCAACGATGCACGGGATCTCTGCTGGATCTCCTTCGAAATCCAGCCATTACGAAAAGCGACTACATCTTCGACTTCACGCCCCGAGCTCCCAAAAATGTTCTCATTTTTCATTTGAAGACACATTGAGAAGTCGATCATCTGGCTCGCTTCCAAAACCCAGACTCTTTCAAAAACTCCCCATATTTTCATGGGTCCACTTGCTTTCAAGACGAGCGGCTACATCGTGATGTTAACGCTATTACTTCCAAAAGAGTTCTGTTTCAAAAACTCTGTTTTTTTTTTATAAAAGACAAGTGACGTAATCGACACTTCCTCGGGTCGGCTCATCAAACACGACATTAACAATCGCCTCATATCTGACCTTCTCTGACCCGAGATTCCCTGTGTCGCCGCTGAATTTGTAACGTCGTTATGGTTTTACAAAAACATGATTGACTCATAACAGTTCCCTTCGGTGCATGTCAGCTGACCCGCACTCATTGTCTTGATTTGATCCCATCCATAATTCACACTAGCTAACTTAATCGTATCTACAAATATGGGCCCCATCCATAATATAACAGAAAGACACACGAATATAACAGTCACCGTTGAGATGCTGAAGGAAAGGGTTAAATAGCTTTCAAATTGGAAAGCACCTAGACCTGACGGAGTCCAGGGATACTGGTTTAAAACCCTTTCAGCTCTTCACGCACGTCTTGCAGAAATGATAAATGACTGTTTGACGACAGGTAGCTTCCCTGAATAGCTGACAAAGGACACCACAGTCTTGATCATAAAAGATAAGACAAAAGGGGGTGAAGTGACAAACTTTATACCAATCACTTGCTTTCAGTTATGTGGAAACTTTTGACTAGCATATTGTCTGAAAGTATTTATGGTCATTTGGACCCAAACCATTTGCTGTTTGAGGAACAGAAAGGCTACCGAAAAAGATCACATGGAACGAACGATCAGCTTCTGATCGATAAAATTATCCTGAGAAACTGCGAACGAATAACTATTAACCTTGCCATGGGGTGGGTGGATTATAAGAAAGCATTTGACATTGCTCCTCATTCGTGAATACACAGATGCCTGGAGATTTTCGGAATAGCCCCACAACATTCAAACAGCTTTAAAGAATAGCATGAAGAATTGGGAAACCAATTTAACTTCATGAGTTGTTGCATTAGGTAAAGTGAAAATAAGGAGGAGTTTCCAGAGCGATAGTCTTTCCCCTTTGCTTTTTGTCATTAGTTTGATCCTAATGACACTTCTCTTACGTAATGTAAAGGCAGGATATAGATTTGGGAAAATACTTTCTACAATAAACTATTGATGAATGACCTTAATATTTTTTGAAAATAATGAAATCTAACTTGATACCCTACTAAATACGGTTAAATTATTTAGTGACGACATACGAATGGAATTTGGCATCACTAAATGTGCCATTCTTGTTGTAAAAAGGGGTAAACTTGTCTATTCAAATGGCCTTGAACTCCTAACAACAGATCTGATAAAGAATTTAGACAGTGAGAGGGGCTACAAATACTTGGGAATTCTGGAGGCAGATACGATTAAACACAAGATAATAAAAAACCATTGCACATCTGAGTACAAAAAAGAGTAAGGAGTATTCTTAAATCACAGCTCCACAGTCGAAATACAATCTATGCTATCCATGCCAGAGCAATAGCTATCATTCGATATACTGCCGGTATATTTGACTAGAATGTAGATGAACTAAAATTTGTGGATACCAAAACACGGAAAATGCTTACAATTTATGGAGCTTTTGCAAGAAAAGGAAATGCAGATCGATTGTATCTACTTAAAAAGTTGGGTGGTCGAGGTCTACTTAGTGTTGAAGATGTTGTGATCATAGAAAAATGTTATGCTTCGGAATTTTAAGGCTCCCAAAATTCATACTAGAATTGTCCGCAAAGACCCGTGGCGCAGTGGATATAGTACTAAGTACAATTCAGTTCTAAGTGACAGTCATTTGAAGGTTCAATCCTCAGTGCGAGCGATACGAAAAATTGCGAATTACTGAAGACTTCTTCCCAGTCGTGGCGGATGGAACGAGAGCGTGGATTAAATAAAGGGTTCCGTTCGAAATTCCGTCTAGATTCCCGAGTTCGACAGAAAGATTCCCGAGTTTGACACAGTGCGCATGAAGAAAGTTGGAGGTTACATCGGCTGAAACGTTGTGATAAAAACACAGTAGTCCAAATATACCAAATTCTACGAATAGAAAAAGATTCTGAAAGTAATGAAATTCTTTTTCATGAAGTTAAAAGAGATGGAATACAACGCACATTGGGAAAAAATAATCAAATGTTACAATACAGAGGATTAAAACTATTTGGACATAAACTACACAGTGTATTTTTTAAGAATACTTCATTTAAAGATAATGACAGCTGGACTTAGTTGGTCAGGGGCGATGCCAAAAGATCTACTGAGAGCATCTTAATGGCAGCCCAGGAGCACGTCACTCACACTAGGTCCATCAAACATTACATTGACAAAACTGCAGAATCGCGGACATGCTGATTGTGTAATGAAAGGGGACACAGCTTCACGCATATTATATCTGAATGCCCAATGCTAGCACAACATCAGTATAAAAAATGGAGACACAACAAAGTCGCTTAGGTACTACACTGGAATATATGCAAACTTTATGAATTGGACCACAATGAGAAGTGGTATGAGCATAAGCCAGAAATGGTACATGAGAACGACAATGTCAAACTTCTTTGGGGCATGCGCATACAAACTGATAAGGCTCTTAAACATTCCTAACCCGACTTAATATTTGTAAACAAAGCAAGAGAACTTGCTTAATCATTGATATAGCTTGCCTCTTCGATACCAGAGGGCAGGAAAAAGAACACGAAATAATAAATAAATATCAAAATCTATAATGAGAATTAGTTAGACTATGGAAATATAAAGAAGTTAAGGTGATTCCCGTTGTAATTGGAACGCTTAGAACCATAACGAAAAGCCACCATAAATGGTTTAAACAGATTGACGAGACAATTTCTTTTTCAATTCTGCAAAAGGCTTGAATGTTTAAAGTCAAGGAAATTGACTTGATGTTCAAAAAACAAAACTCCAACTAAAAACATCCTAAATTGAGACTACTATGAAATAATAATAATAATAATAATAATAATAATAATAATAATAATAATAATAATAATAATAATAATAATAATAATAATAATAATAATATTTACTAGGAGTTCTCACACAAGACATTACTTACCGGTAGCAATATATGGCAGCTCTTTTCATCAATGTGTAGTTTGTATAGTGTCAATCCTATATTTGATTCCAATTTCTTATAATGTATTTCGAGAAACTTCCTAGTACTTCTACAATTATTGGTACTACCATAGTTTTCATGTCCATGTTCCATGGAGTCTGCATGACAACAAATCCGTACATATTTTCAATACTCTCCGCATCCTGCGATAACCGTTTAAAATAACTGTATCCTCGCAACAGCCGTTTATCATTGATTTCACTCTGGCAACGGTCGTTTTCCTTCTATAAAATTTGAGTAGCAATTGGTCTTCCCAGAAATCCAGTAATCCCGGTGCCCTTCCAGTGATAGTCTGGATGGAGATTCTCTTTCTGCACTTTTCCATCCTCTGTAACCTTTCACGACCATTTTTTGTGGCACAAACTAATAATAATGCCAGAGAGTTTTATGAGTGTTTTCACAGAAGTCATTAGCAGTAATTGCTCACTTGAAACAACAGGTTCCGTGGAGTATGAGTGACAACAAGTCTCCCGAAATTTCCAGTACACTTCCCTTCTTTCAATAACCGTTACAGATCACTTTTTGTTATCGCAACATAACAGCAGTTTACAATTCATTCTTAGCTGATAATGGCTGTTAGAATTTTCTAGAAATTTGCTTTCAACACGACTTCTGATGGTTCCAGTAATCTCTGTGCACTTCCAGTATCTTTATTTTGTCTATCTCTTTGAAATAACGAGATATAGTCACTCTGGAAACTGTCAGCCATATTGTAGGTGGCCGCCAGATGCGTGTACAGATGAGCAAGAAGTTCCACTCACATATTGCTGTATGTCCCTCTGACTCGAGAGATGTTGATGTGTCGTTTAGGTTTGTCTGCAACTTCTTGGTCAGGTGAAAGAATGAATAGACTTACTTGGCACGTTCATTTTAACAGCTTTAAGCGGAACTGGTAGTAACTCTTTTGATGTCGTTTATAATGACAGATCACCGTTAATTACAATTAATTAATAACTCGGAGACGATTTTAGACAAGACAATTTTTTCTTTAATACATTTTTGTTCGGTCATAGATAGAGAAACAGTAAAATACACACAGTATCTAACAGTAACTACTATCTTAATAACTACATGGTTCTTAACTTGCGTTTATCGACTTCCGCTCACATATTTCTTAGACATGAAATTTAACCTCTTGAACACTAATACGTATGAAAATGTGTGAGTTTGATAATCAATATATATATATATATATATATATATATATATATTGACAACTAGATGGCAATACATGTAAATGTAGATGAGAGCAGCTCGTCATCTCGGGAATATCGTTCAGAAAACATAATTGAAATGTTTGTTACGGATTCGTATTTTATTTGGAGAATTCAATCCACACTTTTCCCAACGAATCTTCTACTAAATAAGGTCACTTGGTTTATGTTTGGACTCCAGTTTATGAGTCAGAATGAATCTAATTAACGGAATTCGACGAAGGTAAAAAAAAAAGAAATTTACTCGGCCAACTTTCGACAAGAGAAAATTACAAATGGCTGCTTAGTATTTGACAATGGATCAAATATTGGTTCTGTACTGATTGGAAAAGGCGGAGAAATAGAGATTTAAAAATAAATGAAATAAAAAGTAACAGAATGAAGTGGAAAGTAGAAGAATAAGAACACGGACAAGACGAAAAAGAAGAAGAAGAAAAAGAAGAAGAAAAGAAGTACAAGAACAAAGCAGGAAAGTGTAAGAATTAATTAGAGACGAACGAATGATTAAAATAAAGGAAAATAAACCGGAGACGTTGTAATAATGAAGGTTAAGAAAAGCCGCTGTAAAAATTAATGAAAGAAATCAGTGGAAATAAATATGTATGTAAAAACAATAAGACAAAATGGCGGCGAGAAAGGGTTTTTTTTTCCCCGTTTTACGACATATCCAACCGTGTTTAGGTTATTTGATGCCTATGAAATACCTATTGTATTGTTTGGATTATTCGGACTACAATTCCTATCTTGGTGTTTATTTGCACAACGTTTCGGTCGATTTAACCTTCGACCCTTTTCAGATTAATCTTTTTGCACATTGTTGATTATTGTTCTGTGAACAGGTTGTTAGTTAAATATGTGGAACGATTAAGCAAATTGGTCAAAAAATGTGTTTCATAAAACGAATTTAAAAGTCTGGGTCGGCCAGGGTAAGCATTATGTAGGTAAGTCAATGGTTGTGCATCCGCTTTTTACGGCATGGGTCGAGAGTTTCGAGAGGCGCGGATTAAATCCGTTTGCACCGTTACTGGTAATTGTATATTGAGCTTATATGTCCACAGCAAAGACGTTAAATAACATATGGTGCTACTACTACCACTACTACTAGTACTACTACTACTACTACTACTACTACTAGAACTACTACTAGTAGTAGTAGTACTACTACTAGTAGGAGCAATAATAATACTACTAATAATATTACTACTACTACTACTACTACTACTACTAATAATAATAATAATAATACTATTCACGACCCTACATGAGGTTTTAAACAATTCACGACTCTATATAAAAGGCAAGCGCAGAAACAGAGGATTTATCCAGAAAACAGACGTACCAGAGTGGATGACCAAAAAAGAAGGACAGCCCTAATAAAAAACTTCAAAAAGGAAACGATTTCAAGTAACTATAGATCAATAACCTGTTTACCAACTATGTGGAAAATCATAACGGCACAACTGAAAGACCAATTCTACTACTCCCTGAACAATCGTGGACTGCTCCCAGAGAACAAAAAAAGGATGCACGAAAATGGAAAAGAAAGACGCATGATCTGCTATGCATATATCAAAAGAGCCTGCACGAGGTAAAAAGCAGAAAAAATAATGTATCCATGGCTTGGATTGACCACAAGAAAGCCTACGACAGAATTCTCCACGCAATGATAGTTAATACTTAAAAATGTACATGATACCTAACAAGATTATCAATCTCATTAAAAAAGCAATGGGAACATGAAAACTAGAACTGGCTGTTGGAGGACAACAATTGACTGAGATAAATTACAGAGATGAATCTTCCAAAGAGTCTCCCTATCACCACTACTGCTTATAATAGCCATGACGCCACTCAATTATATATTCAGGAAATGTGATGCCAGCTACAGGTGTACATATACAGAAGAAAGAATATACCACCTCATGTAGATGGACGACCTGAAACTATTTGCAAAAAGCAAAAAGCAAAATACAAATAAAAAGGTGATAAATACGACCAGAACTTTAAGCCAGGGCATTCAAGCAAAATTCGCAATGGAAAAGTGTGCACTACTAAAATGGGAAAACTGGAGTCAACTGAGGGCATGAAACTGTCCAACCAAGAGGAGATTAGGGCGCGAGGCGAACAGGATAGCTATAAATATTTCGGAGTTCTGAAAGTCGACACTATCCAATCTACAGAAATTAAAGAGAAGATTGGAGAAAAATATTTGACAAGAACAAGAAAGCTCGTAGAAACAAAATTATATAGCAAAAAACTCGTAAAAAATTACCATCTAGGTAGTATCACTAATAAGATACTCTGGACTATTCATAGGCTTGACTAAAGAAGAACTTAGGCAACTTCACAAGAATACTAGAAAATTAATGACCATGAACTACGCACTATACCCAAAAGACGATACGGACAGACTCTACATGAACAGAAACGAAGAGGAAAGAGGACTGGTAAACATAGAAGACTGTGGGGAAGGCACAAAAAATAGCTGGAGAAATACATAACCTAGAACACAGAAAGGTTGATCACCGCCGCAAGAGACACCATCTTAATGAACAACTAGGGAAGCACCGACCCCAGAAACAAAAACAAAAAAAAAAACAAGAAAGAAAAGTTGGAAGAAAAGCAGTTGCATGAACGTTTCAAAAGAATGACAAGTGAAGAGACACACGAATATAGCTGGGTAGTGCTAAGAAAATGACACCTAAACAGAAAAACAGAATCCCTACTGCACACAACAATGCATCTTGGAAAAAACTATGGATAACATCCAGGAAAACAGTAAATGCAGACGGTGTTGACAAAGAGACGAAACAGTAAATCACATAAGTGAATACAGCAAACTAGCCTCCCCCCAATACAAAAACATACATGACTGCGTAGGAAAAGTAGTACACGTGGAACTATGCAACCGACTACATTTCGAACACGTGGACAAATAGTACAAACATAAACTAAATAGAGCACTAGAAAATGAAAATCACAAAATCCTCTGGAACATGGAGGTGCGAACAGATAAACTCATACAAGCAATGAGACCAGTTGTTATAATGGTCAACTAAGGAAAAATTCAGCCAAATTGCAGATTTTGCCGTCCTAGTAGGCTACAGAGTGAAGAGTCAGAAAAACGAAGCAAATATACAGAACTTGCCAGAGAATTGAAAGGGCTATGGAGCTTGAAAAAAGTCAATATAATACCAACAATCGTAGGAGCACTAGGAACAGTCCCGTAAAACCGGGAAAAGAGCAAGAGAAATTGCAATCTATACAACAGAAACTATACAACAGACTGCAATGATTAAAAAAGATGAAAATTTTAGGAAAATCCTTGAATGCGGAAACTAACACGCATATTCTACGAAGACTAATCAGTAACATGCAAGTTGCAACAGAAAAAAACAAACAAACACAGTAAAAAAAAACACCGCACGAAACAAGGAACAGAAACTGCAAGAAATTTTACAAAATACTTCCCCCTTCACCCCCCAAGTAATGGCACCAGGCTCGACTGATGACACACATCAATTATATATATTTAAAACAAAAACAACATCTTTAATTAATTTTATTTATAATTTTTATTTAGATTATTATGATCGAAGAAAATGTTTTAAATACATCTCGAAATCTGAAAAAAAACAATCATCAGTGTATATTTGCGAATATTAATTTATTAGAAGCTTCAAAACAAATTAATTATGTCAATTTGAAAGATGCGTAAGGTTTGGAGAAACTTTGGGATGGATATATATAGGAGCTGATAATTAGATATAAAAAGAGAGCGATCAAAACTAATAATATAGTTTCGGCTTCAGACAGACACATAATCTCTATTATTAATAGATAGATAGTAGTATTAGTAGTATTAGTAGTAGTAGTAGTAGAATTAAAATAAGATAAACCGTTCGAATAGGAAAAAAAGAAATTAGAGTTGACGAAAAACAGCATGAGAAATAAATATCAGCAAAAGAGAAACGTAATTGAACAATGATAGCAAATCTCGAAAACTTTTCTCTCTTTCTGTTTTGAGCTTTATCTTCAAAAGGTCACGAAGTAAAGTTTGAGTCATTTAGTCTGAGGTTCTATCTAACTTATGCCTCGTAAAGGCTCACGGCATTGTTCTAGACTAAACGCAAGTTTATTAATTGTAAAGGAAATAAAAAATAAAGACGATGAACACTACCTTGAAAGGAAGATGAACAAATTTAACGAGCGTCTCTAACAATCACTGATAACTTACGAATCAAAATAAAATTAGAAGGAATATGATTGAGCTACGTCCATTCAATCTGTGCGTTTAGCGATGGAAATTATGACTGACCCACGGATGGACACAACTTTTGATAAGGATGCGTGGAAGTATATTAACAAGTCTTAGTATTCCCGTCCTGTAATTAATTATGGATCGAAAAGAAATAAGACTTAGCGAAAAACTAGTCATATATATATATATATATATATATATATATATATATATATATATATATATATATATATATATATATATATAAATAATCCAATGAAGCTTCAGTGTTTATAAGATAGTGCTCAATAACATGGATAGCTGTATTATAGCATAATCTTTTTGTATTCATACAAATATTATTGGCAACACATGTGCATACATGTTTTAGCTGCGATCTTTTAAAAAATATAGCTTCTTCGGGCATTGTCGACTGAACTAAGAGAAATAGATGCATACATTTTTATCTATTAAGCTTAGTTAAGTCGATAATGACCTGAAGAAGTTGGATTTAAAAATCGCAGCTGAAACATGTATGCACATATGTAGCCAATAATATTTGTATATATAAAAATAAATTATACTATATATATATATATATATATATATATATATATATATATATATATATATATATATATATATATATATATATATACCAGAATAATGAATTCTACGAACAAAACAGTTATGCAGCAATATCAAAGATAAAAATTATGATATAATGATTGTATACCTTATGTCAAGAATCCTCATTCCAATTTTTATCAAAATCAATTACTTTACTTTTATTCTAGAGTGTGCAAAGAATTAAGGCTTATGGCTAAAGGGTCTTAAAAAGAAATAGAAATTCAAAGAATCTTGCTTTATTGGTGTCTAATGACTGTAAATAAAATTGAATGCAAATCTGAAATATTCGAATTTTCAAATAGGAGTTTAATCCCATATTATGCTCCCTTAACTCTTTTAAAATACTAAAAAAGAAACAGAAATTTGGAGAATATGTATTCATTGATTTCTAATGCCTATTGTTATAATTTATGAAAAATCGAATTTTGACGAAAAGCTTCAATCCCATTTTTACCCAGTTTGTATAAATGCAAATTAAACTAATTATAGCCCATTAAGCCTAACAACTCTGTTCCAAAATTCATAATGGCTGATTAATTAGTTTTGGGGAGAATCCGGTACGTACAAATCTATAAATATATACGCATACCTTATATATATATATATATATATATATATATATATATATATATATATATATAACATTATAACATTACATAAACAATATTATAACCGTACGTTCATCAACCGACGTTTTAATGCGTTTTATAAATGCTCTACTTGGTATTGAAAAAATTGGGTTCATATTCACTTTATTAACATATTTGAACTTGATCAATTAATTTTTTTTTTTTCATAACGTATATATACGAAAATATATGAAAATATATTTATTTCAATTAAGCTACACAAAGGCTTCCGCGTGTCATCCCCGTGGGGAATCGTCAGGAAAAAATGCATGGAGTTCGTGTTGCCGGATGTTTTAATATATAGAGGAGGTGTTTAGTCTAGCTATATATATATATATATATATATATATATATATATATATATATATATATATATATATATATATATATGTATTATTGTTTATTATCTATATACGTATACGTTTCGTCCTTTGTAATCTGGACTCATCAGCATAGAGATATGACTATTCACTACAGTTCATGCGATTCGAAACCCTGAACTCCAAGGATTTTTCAACTCAAATCCAACGTCGCTAACCGCTCGGCCAATTTTAAATAGCTGATAAACAGTTATAATTTTTACACTTTTAAAGGAGCTTGACGTTCAGGCATTCTACTTCTATTAGGGAAGGAATGATGCATTATAAAGCAAGTTACGTCATTATATATATATATATATATATATATATATATATATATATATATATATATATAAGAGAGAGAGAGAGATGAAAAAAGAGTGATAAACATGTACGAATGTCCAGATTTATTTCAAACTTAAATTGTTCAAGGCAAGGTATATTCTGTAATAAACTTACGTTTATTTATTGTTTCCTTAAGCCAAGGCTTTTCAAAGATCGAAATCTGATCATCAGAGGAATTATATAGATAGATAAGTCGGCAGTGGAAAAGCCAAAATTCAACATTTGAAAAAATATTAAGAAATGGAAAGTGAAAAAAAAAAAATTCGTGTAAAAAAGATATGGGGTTTATCCAGTGGGTAATTGTCCGTTGATAAGGTGTCCAATGAAAGGAGATTTAGATGGAGACGAAAAGTTTGTCGTGAATGCAGCATGGAAAGCGTTCAAAAATGAAGTAACTCCAATAGTTAGATGTTGAGTTCAAATTGTAGGTGGAGCGTACTTAATCGGAATTAATATGAGAAATCGGGCCATTAAAAAAAATATTTCCTGGGCCGGATCTGACTTGTATACAAATGACTTTGGTAGTTAAATATTTAAGCAATTCTAAGAAGAAATCCTTTAGTTAAAGACGAGGCCAAAATGAGGAAGTGAGCAAGAGAAAGGGAAAGTGAAGCATAAAGGGAATTTTATCACTCTTCTTTCATCTATCTTTATAATTGCTCTATCTCGTATATTAAGCTTAAACCATTTCACTATAGGTTATATCTACTAAAAGTTTACTTTTAATTTCATATTTGATTCTATTATATATATATATATATATATATATATATATATATATATATATATATATTAACAAATATTTAAAAGTTAGTATTACATACATACATGTTCTGAGCGTTAATTTTCCATTTGTGAAAAGGAGGAAATTGGTTTCTCTGCGAAAAGGTGTGTGCATGAAACGGTATGATGGCAGTTCCGTTATGCATCAGGTGGGTGACACTATGGTAAGATCATCGTTTAAGGCTGCCGACAGACGAGCCTCACTTGACGGCAGATAGTGGGCGAAGGAAAGTGTTGTCTCGCTGCTTTTCCTTCGTCGGAAGAAACTTCGCTAGACGATTAATACACCGAGTCTCCTGATTGGTTAATACATAACCCAAATCAGCTCACTATAATAACTCTCCACACAAAGAAATGGTTACAACATAGTTCGTTACTGCTACAGAAGATACAGAAATTAAGCATTTCTAATATGAAAGCTTCAGACTGGGAGACCAACAAAAATGCAACTTAAAACGTAAGCCTGACCGACGGACAGAATCTCCCGTACAGATGCTTGGACGCATTTAAAATAAAATGCGTCCATTAAATATGCGAGGTTAGCAATCAAAATGCTATTTCAAACTTAATCTTGAAAGATTTACCAACAAACAAACTGAAAGCAACAACTCCAATAGAGTTATGGCGACGCATACGTATTTATTAAGTTTAGCTATTTATTGCATTGACAATGAGATTTAAAAAACAAATTCACATTCAAGATAGACGAACAATAGTCTTCAAATGTATTGACCAGGTATATGCGATCGACGTCCTAAGGTTAGCTAATTTGCATATTGGTTTCGAAAATGACATCTCATTAGTCTCCTATTCGTTCCAATTGTTTTCTTATTCAATCATTGTTTCCATTTTTTTTATAATACATAGTTCGATTTTTTTATATCGTGAATAGGAACCTTGAATTTTAACTAGAAAAAAAGACTCTATTTATTTGCTTCTACACGCGGGCAGAGTTAGACAGAATGTCGGTTTTTAATGTGGGGAAAATCTAGCTCTCTAGAAAAAGATCACTCTGGATTGCGACAAAATTAAAAATAGCCTCAGTCTAGAAGGATTTCTCTTTCACTGACAAAGGACAGAACAAATACTACTCTTTAATTAAATCTCGAAGGCTGGCAAACTGCTTGGGGTTGCGATTCTTGTTTTTTTCTATTTTCCCGGGCAACGCCAGGACACGTGTCACGCTAGTATAAAATAAATAAATCAATCAAATTGCAGCAGAATTTTTGTCGATTTTTCTTACTCGTCACAATCGCAATAGATTCGAAGTCAATGTAAAAAGTTTTAATGAATCCAAAAAATATTGGAAAGAAAGATAGAAAGAAAAAGCAATCCAGTTTCTGCCACTGATTAATCCAATATGGCGTCTATTTAGATCGCTCGCTAGACTCGTTCTGGAATCACTGAATGTTGCATGTGACAATTACAATCTGGTAATATTTTTTGGGGTGTGAAGCAATTTCTCGGTTTAATCTCCTATTTAACGCATGCGCATTGAAAGCGCCAATCATCATAATCTTTTTCGTTTTTATAATCGTCGTCCTTATTTTCATATCCATACAGCAATGCTAGTCTCGGTTTATTTCAATAAATCTACGAAGTCATCATGGAGTATTCTTATTGAATTTTTTCTTTTTATTCTGGCACAAAAACCAGAAATTTCAATTACTGCCCTTAGACGGACATAAATCAGGTAATTTATATGTGAAGAAGAAGAAGAAGAACAACAACAACAACAATAACAACAACAACAGCAACAGCAGCAGCAGCAGCAGCAGCAACAATAATAATAATAATAACAACAAAAACTAGCGGGACCAGTGGAAATTCCACTGATATATATTCTTTATCTGTTGTATGTTGCTGCTGTGCATTTTATGGGCGCCTGGCGCGAACGCAACCCTCACAATATAATTGTACCACCTTTGTTCAAACTGAAACATAATTATCTAAGTATTCTGCTTAATGTAGTTTAAGCATAAACCTAGTTATGGGGGTCTATCACCTTAACCCTAGTATGAGTGTGTGACATATTTCCAGTCTATGGACATCCGACGCGAACGCAGGCCACATGGTATTATTGCACCATTGTTGGACAGAACAGATCGCGAAGGCCACGGAAATGTATTTTAGTTCGAGTTTTACGTTTGACAAAACAGAGTCATCATATGAAAATTTTAAAAGTACTTTTTTTCATTACATATTTGACGATCTTGCGGTTCTGTCTCTTAAAAATAAGATGGAGGATTCTAACGTACGTACGAATACAAAATGAACTTAGTGAATAATAATAATAATAATAATAATAATAATAATAATAATAATAATAATAATAATAATAATAATAATAATAATAATAGTATGCAATAACGCAAAATTATTTGCAAAGCTTATCGAAAGAGATGGAAAGTACTAGCACTCTGGGGATAGTTATTGTGGCTCACACCCCAGGGAAAAACAATGGCTATTGTTAATGAGCTATAAGTAACTAATGTGAACACACCTAGTGAGTAAATAATAGTAATACTTAACGCACAGGACTGATAAAAACATGAAATGTAAAGGCGTGAGGAAACCAACCCACATAACCAGATAACGCCGACTGACCACAGTTAATTTGAAATACAATTAGAACAATTAATATTAAAGAACATTACTGCAAGAAATCCCATAATTTGAGCACCCACGGCTGGTGCAACTAATTTTAGAGGGGTGCATCCCTTCTAAAAATAGTTGCACCAGCCGCGTTTGGTAATACATAAAATGATCGTGAAGGTTCGTGGACGGAAGAACGAAGAGGTAGAACACGATCCGGACTTCCACTGGAATGGAGAGGAGACTCCGGGAATCCTGGGGAGCCTTATCGCCACTCAAAATCCAGAGAAAACGAACAGTCGTTGCGAGCGAAAATCAATGGTCAACGGCTGTTGTTAAAACGCAAAACGATTTGCAGCAGTTATCGAAACAGGATTAAAGTGCTGGAAATCTGGGGAGGCTTGCTTTTACTCGGACTCCAGGGAACGCCAATTGTTATTGCCGGTGAGCAATCACTGATAATAACGTGTGAAAGCTATTGAGTAAATAATAATAATAATAATAATAATAATAATAATAATAGTAGTAGTAGTAGTAGTAGTAGTATTAGTAGTAGTAATAGCAGTAATAGTTACAGTAGAAACCTATGTTCGACTGAGCTCCGTGCTCTGGTTCCTCTTTGTGACACATTAAATACATTTACAGCAAGAACTCGGCCGTCTACCACACTTGAAAATAACTTTTCTTTCTTCCTCTGTGTCCTTAGTGTCAGGAAGAATTTCAATACACAGCGTTACTTTTTATATCTGAGAATACATTACCGCTAGGCTGCTTCTCTGTAGACTACAAGATAGACGTCTTCAAATCCAATTTTAACAAATACTGGTTATAGTCCTTCCTCATAAGTAGCCAATCTTTGTTCATTCCAATAGTCATTAGTATTATTCTGAAATATTCTTGACCATAAAACCAACAATCCATCTATCTTATTAACACTGATCTTCAAGTGGCTTTTAGCCTTCATACGCGGCGGTGTCTCTTCAATATAATGTATATATATATATATATATATATATATATATATATATATATATATATATATATATATAATTCTGTTTTTTTGTAATGACAGAATTATGAGAGTGATCTCCCTTGCACGATATCAAAGTTATCTTTCCTGAATCTTGCTAACGGATAATGCACTCTCCTATTTTTGGTTTCTAATGTAATCATTTGTACTTATAATATTCTCCATCATTTCGTCTCTTTACTCCTCGAGTGTCTGTTGGCTTTGATAAGCGGTGACTTATAAGACAAACTTGTAGTTTAGTATACTTCAATCTTACGTTATACTCGTAATTTAATATTTCAAACAAAATTAAATATCTTTATTCAATTGCCATCATACTGCATTCACTCATACATATGCATCAACAAAAAAAAATTATTAAAGCCTCTTCATCTCAATTCATTTGCGGTTTTCTAAATTATTATTTTATTTTATTTCGTTAATTTGAATTTTTATTTTAATTGAGATCATCTGGATGATTTTCGACGTTTTTCGCTTGAAAACTGTTTACCGCTTTGTTTGTCCTGCATAGAAGATGGAAATCAGTTCTTTGTTCCTTCCTCTTGAATTACCAAATACACTTCAGAAATAAATTAAAAAAAAAAAGATAATTAAAAAAATGGCGACAGGAGGAACGTCGAGGAATAAATGTGATTGTCGGTTCCACATTAGAAGTGAAATTATTTATTTTGCAAGTGTTGCTGTTTAATTTATATATAACAAACTAGTGTATATATATATATATATATATATATATATATATATATATATATATATATATACGTGTGTATTTTGTTCAAATTTTATATTCGATTGAAAAGTAATGTCGACGAGGGAAAACATTTGAATAATGGCGATCAAACGAACAATGGCGGAAAAGCAACATTTCTCTTTGTTATATTTGTTTCTTATATTTACACTTTCATACAAACATGATGAGAAAAGGAAAATAGACGGAAAAATATGGAATAATATGAAAAAGAACAATCTTTACTGACATTACGATATATATTAGAATATAATTTATAAAGATATATAATTAGCATTGCGATAAATGTAGAGGGATATATATATATATATATATATATATATATATATATATATATATATATATATATATATATATGTAGTAGGTTATGAAAATATATTTATGGCAATCAAGCTACACAAAGTCTCCCGCGTTTCATCCCCGGGGGAATCTTCAGGCTAATATATATATATATATATATATATATATATATATATATATATATATATATATATATATAAGTAGATCAGTGATATGACAATAACACTTAGATAAAATGCAATGTTTATAAAATAATCGATTGTTCAAACAAATGTTATCCATTTGAACTATTCTCATCACTTTGTATATATTCATTTAGATGGCGATTGGTATTTTATTTGGATTATTTATACTACTATTCTCATCGTGACAACGTTTTGGCCGATGTAACCACCAATTCAGTTCTAATTTCCTGTCAGGTTTACGAGACTAACATAAATATTCCCAAGTTCGAATTAGAAAGTTCTCAAGTTCCAAAAAATACGCATGAAGATTTCCAGAGGTTACATCGACCGAAATATGACTATAACAACTAAGATTAGAATAGTAGTCTTAATAATACAAAATATTTTCGTTTATTAGCAAGAAGAGAACTAAAGCTAAAGTAAAAAGCGTAGAGCAGGACAGGATTGATCGTAACGGAGTCGCCTCCCGTGTTTTTGTCATGTTATAATAAAATAACTCAGTAACGAGAACACAACGAGCACTCAGAAACGATACTCAGCATCGACAACTCAACCACAAGATATTTAATGACTCTAAGAATAAGCTTCTCAAAATAACCAAAATATCTTCTGAGTTACACAATTAACTGATATGATATGATATGATATGATATGATACCCGGGTAAAAATGTAAAAGGTATGTCATATTAATATGTTTTCTATTCTTTTAAAAATAAATAAGTTCGTTAATTTCGAACAAGTAGCTGCGTCTTTGATTTCTAAGGAGGAAATAGAGAAAGGACTAGTGACTCTACTTGTCTATAGAATGCGTATTATTTCCTTTATCTGAACGAGTAAACCGTCTGATTTTCTAATTTACAAGACCACTATACAGGAATATACTATTAAACTACTAACGAAAACCAGTATTTCAGACAAATATAATGGAAATATTATATGGCTATAATTGGAATTTGGGAAACCAGAGCTTGAAAAGGGAAAAGGAATGAGGACATAATAAACCGAGGAAATAATGAAATATGCTTACGTGGTGCTATTCCATTTAAACTCACCCGTCGTTGGTCTGTGTCAACTGGCTATGTGGGTTGGTTTCGGCTCTCTAGGGGGGTTATTTAATATTTCGACTCTTTTAAAATCAAATTGAATCAAATCAATTTTATTGGTAAAAACTGGCAAAGTGCAACAAGCCATGTAAATGGACACTTAGAACATGTGTACATCTATAAACCGTCTGGATATTTTATCCAAGACGACTTTAATTCTGGATATGGTAGACATCGTCACTGCCGCTTGTAGGCTGTTCAACGAAGAAGAATCGCGAACAGAGAATGCTGCATTTCTTCTAATAAGACGAAAACAACTTAGGTACATGCTTTGCTGGGTTTCGTGGAGACCAGCCTTGGCACTGGGATTTAAAAAAACTTCTTAAAAGGTATGTTTAAATTCTGGTTGATGTTTTACGTAAGAAACGCGTCACCACGCATCCTCCGCCGCTCAAGTGAGGAGATAATTATCTATATAAAAGCGACAATGATGCATCCAGCGCTACCTTGAACTGTTTGGTCGTCTGGAGGCTGACTACAGCATTTGGCAGCCTGTTCCACGGTGCAGCGACCCGAACCGAAAAAGACGGGTTCCGACATTTTAGCCGAAATCGTTTCAGCTACAGTTTCTCCACGAATCCCTTTCCGCCGAGCTGGTGTTAAGAAAAAGTCACGAGGTACATTGTAGTTTCCTCGCATGATGTTAATAGCGAGGATGGGATCTCTTTTTTAATCAGTATCGTAGTTTGTATTGTATTAGTCTTCCCCTTGATTCTAATTTCTCTTTATCTTTTTTCCAAAATTTTTTGGAACAGTTCCTAGTGCTCATACAATTAATGGTATCACAGTAGTTTTCTTCGTGTTTCATATTCGCTTCAGCTCCCTGGCCACACACATTATACTCGCTTAGTTTTTCTGCGTCCTTGTGTTTTTCCTTTGTGAACTGCTGGGACGGTGAAACCTACTATTTGATATGTTTTTTTTTCTTGTTGGTTGTTACGGTATCCGATTTCTTGCTTGGATGGATTTGTTCGTTTGTATTTCCATGGCTTCGTACCGTTAATTATCCAATACCGAGTTCGGTTTTTCCAGTTACATTTGTTTTCATGTGCAGTCTTTGGGAGAGTTACTAGTAAAATATATCTTCTCAACAGAGGCATAAATATTCCTTTTGGGCGAGCTTGCTGACTTCACCTAAGTGATTTACTATTTTGTCTTTTTGTTCACACTATACATTTTCTATTTTTATGGAGTTTAACTATCTTAACTTTTCTGTTGTTTGTTCTAATCGCGTTGTGTTGTGCGGTTTTCAGTGACAATTCTCTTTCTCTGTTGAAGTGTCCTTTCCGTAGCCATGTCCATGTATTTTGATGTGCAAGTTCTTTGGTCGGTCTTATCATTATTATTATTATTATTATTATTATTATTATTATTATTATTGTTATTGTTATTGTTATTGTTATTGTTATTGTTATTGTTATTATTATTATTATTATTATTATTATTGTTATTGTTATTGTTATTGTTACTGTTATTATTATTATTATTATTATTATTATTATTATTATTATTATTATTATTATTATTATTATTATTATTATTATTAAGTTACTATGAGTTTTCACACATTATTAGTGATTGCTCACTTGCAATAAGCGGTGTTTCCTGAAGTCTGATTTACCGAAAGTCTCTCCAGATTTTTAAGGACGTCTCGTCTTTTTCGATAACCGTTACAAATCATTTCCGTTATCACGGCAGCATTTTACAATTGAAAACAACAGTTGCACTTCTCTGGAATTTCAGTAGCAACAACACTTGTTTACTTATTTTATGACGTAAGTTTTGTATATGAATGGTTTGTGAATTATTTTGTTTTTAGGCGTATATTTTGTAAATGATTTGTATGCAAACAGTAGACTCTATTCAACCTATAGATGTGAACGTAACAGGTACTATTACACCATGGCGGAATGGACCTGGGAATAATTGTAACCAAGACGTGACTCCGCACTCCTCGAAGTTTCCATGTCCTTTACGTAATACCATGGCCCTACTCACTATGCTAACTACTACTACGACTCTTACTACTACTACTACTACTACTACTACTACTACTTTTGTATTTTGTAGGTTGTATTGAAGAAAATCAGCCACCAGTCGGTCTTGTTTAACAGCATTCAGAATGTTAAGTTCGTTGGCAGTGTTATACCAGTCGAGGATACGTCCTTGGCATCATTATGGCAAAGAGTGACTGTCTCGCTAGTGACCAGTTATTTTTCTGTCTGAATAAAGTATGAGTCAGTTCGGTTCTAGGAGGTGCATACTCTCAGTCATTACTTCCTCCTTCTTAAGAAGCTTGGTTTATTGCCGATTGCCCGAAGAATTCCGAGAGGGCCGTTCTCGGCTATTTTTGCACGTAAACAGGGTGCCCCGCACCGCACAGAAGAGCTGGTTTCACCCCAACTTCCGGACGTTTTGCTTCAGTAAAAAGCAATTAAATCATACCTTCCTAGATAACAAAAGAGAATGTGACCGCCTAGCACGCTGAGGTGGTGATGGTAATGGAGAGATTTCTTGTAGAAGCGAACAAAAACGGACAGGATAAATGTAATTCTAAAATCGCTTCATCCGTTTCCTTGTTGCTCTCTGTCACGTGCATTTACCTAGGATATAATAAAATCGATATAGTTTGGATAGAAATGCGTCCGTGTCAATTAATTACAATTAACGACGATACAGCCACATTAAGAATCGCCACGAATGCCGTCTAGCAGAAACAACGATCGGCGCCAAGACTTCATCTATTCATCGTATCATCTTTTTAAACCGTCTCAAATAAGTTTTTATATCGACCCTCACATAAAAAAAAACTGACTTCTTAAATTTACTAATGAAGCAGCACACATCAAGGTTAAAAAGCACGCGAAGATAAGGGTCAACGAAATGAATAGATATAGATTTTGATGATGATGAATGGAATAAATAACATTTGATTTCTAATGATAGCGGTGTATGGACAGTATTTATTTACATTGGATTTGAATGTGACTATGTTGTAGCTCGCAGGGAAGCAAACACGCGGTAACGGATTAAACAGATGTAAAATTGCTTTTGAAATGAAATCTGTTCACTGAAATTCCGTTTAATTTTATGCTACTACCACTACTACTACTACTACAACAACTACTACTAATAATGATAATATTACTACTACTAATACTATAATTAATCGTGCTTAAAATATTTAAGTTTTAGTAGTAAAAATATTCAGTTATATTTCCTTTAATATTCAAAGTTTCTCGAAAACTGACAATAGCGACCTGATTATATGAAGTTACAAACGCGTAATAAAAGCAAAAAGAAAAGCAATTAACGGACAAAAATAAGTGATTGTAGAATGAAAAACCCGGTCTCTTTCATAAAATATGGTACAGTATGAAGAGTAATAATGGAATGTCTAATCGCTGTATGTAATAGGAGAATTGTGTTGACACTTTGTTGGGTTTATTGCTTTAAGGTTTGGTTAGAATAATAATTTAAAAAATGATATTATCTCCGTTAATGAAAATCTGATGAAACCATTAAAGTAGTTTATTAGATTCCAAACGTAAAAAGAAATAAAAGGATAGAAATAAATAAAACGCCCCCCCCCCTTACCTAAAGGAAAGACTAAAAATAAAATAAAAGTGGAAAATGAAACGAAAAAAGAAACTTTAAAAATAAATACAAGAGAAGTAGAAAAGCATTACAAAAGAAAGAATAAAATTATAGAAACTAGTAAAACCCGTGTAAATAACTTGGCAATATATTTTCCTTTTACATCTGAGACTGAATTTTCCTTTTTTGTCCATCGTAATTAGTTTTAGATTTACATATATTTTGATTTACATCTTTTTAGGTTTACATTAGTTTAGGTTTATTACGAGTAATATATATATATATATATATATATATATATATATATATATATATATATATATATATAGTCTCGGAAGTTTCTCAACCATTAAAACTATATAAAAAAAAAACAAAAAAACTTATAGTCTCAAGTCTTCCAGTGGAAAATCACTCATGTAAGTCAATTTATTTTTTACAGTTATTATATTAGTTAGTTTCTAACACTATTTTAAGGGATCATAAGCATAAATAGAACTATATTTCCTGTTAGAGCGCTTGCTTGCAGAGTAGTGGGTGATTCTGTAACTGGATTAAAATCTTACAGCCGTCTGAAATTATCATCTCCTACACTGATGATAGCGTAAGCTTGGAATGCCGGCCTATACAGGTAAAAATAATCTAATATTTAATTAAATATATATATATATATATATATATATATATATATATATTAATTTTAAGTAGATAAAATTAAATTATTTTTTACCTACATACGCCAGCGTTTTAAGCTTTAGCTCTCACCAGTGTAGAGATGATAACGGTCTATATATATATATATATATATATATATATATATATATATATATATAATAAATATTTGTTATTGTTTATTATCTATGTACGTATACGTTTCGTCCTTTTTCAATCGGGACTCATCAGCATAGAGATATGACTATTCACTACCGGTCGTGCGATTCGAAACCCCGGACTTCAAGTGTTTTTTAACTCCAGTCCGACGTCGCTAATCACTGGGCCAATTGTAAACAGCGAATAAACTATGATAATTTTAACACTTTTTCAATCGGGACTCATCAGCATAGAGATATGACTATTCACTACCGGTCGTGCGATTCGAAACCCCGGACTTCAAGTGTTTTTCAACTCCAGTCCGACGTCGCTAATATATATATATATATATATATATATATATATATATATATATATATATATATATATATATATATATATATATATATATATATATATATATATATATATATATATATATAGTTCGGGAAACCTTTTGATATGCCTCCGAGTTTTTTCTGGACATTTGACTTTTTAATTGAGTATCAAGTTTTGCCATATATCACCTCCTATCGCAATTTACGCTTGTGGCACTTTTCTGGATAAATATTCAAAAGTTTGTTTTCTATCACTTTTGGTCTTGATATTGTATCATTTTTATCTGAAGATGGGATGGCCACTTGGATGTGTTCAAGTATGCTCTTATTTTACTCAGAAACACGTGTAGAAATTTATTTGGTCCAAAATTGAAATTAAATGACAGTATGATATGACTCTAATCTGTCATTTCATTTATATTTTGAAATAACTCTTTACAGATTTTCATTTTACTTTGGAAATTGATTCTCATAAGAATCGATCTGAACTATATAACAGAATTATCACATACATACACATCTCTCTCACTCACTCACTCTCTCTTTCTCTCTCTCTCGCTCTCTCTCTCTCTATATATATATATATACATATATATCTCTATATATATATGTATATATATATATAACAAGACATTGCAGTCATAATATATATATATATATATATATATATATATAGGGAAAAGATGCACGATATATAAAAAAAATACTGTATTTGATTTTTTTCCTTGTCATTTTCACACACACAGACACACACAGACACACACACACACACACACACACACATATATATATATATATATATATATATATATATATATATATATGTAAAAATAAAAATGGAATAAAGAATAAGCAATTCAACAACTAACAAAAATAAACTCAAAAACTCATGTTGTAAAGTTCCACCGAGATATTTCGGCCGTAGATACGACCATTTTCGATCAGTTAATAAACTTTATTTTCTAAACGTTTAGAAAATAAAGTTTATTAACTGATCGAAAATGGTCGTATCTACGGCCGAAATATCTCGGTGAAACTTTACAACATGAGTTTTTGAGTTTATTTTTGTTAGTTGTTGAATTGCTTATTCTTTATTCCATTTTTATTTTTACATATTGTCTGAAACATTGTTTCTTTTTTTCCCATATATATATATATATATATATATATATATATATATAGAGAGAGAGAGAGAGAGAGAGAGAGAGAGAGAGAAATAAAAGAAGAGAAATTAAAATTGTGAGAATGACAAATTTATTACGTCCTCAATTATTCAAAACGAGGTATATTACATTAAAGAATATTTAATTTTCCTTCCTTAAGACAGGCATTTCAAAGAATGGATTCTTATCATACGAGGAATGTGAATAGATAGATAAGTATACGAGGGAGAAACCAAAAGTCATAACTTGAAAAAGGTCATAATTTAACTTGATTAATTGACTATGAAGTCCTGATACATCTAGAGTTGGAAAATAGTGTTTTAATGATTTTACTGTAACATGTACACCTCTATTCACTTAATCCTCTAATCTTTAACTACCTATGAAGTCTTTAAACTCTTTAAACATGTTGAAATACAAAACAGTGTTAATATATAAATACTTAAACGGGTAAATTTCCACATCTCTAATCACTTAATCTCTAATCAATTACGAACTATTTAAACCTTTTGAATTATTTACAAAATGTCTTAATGGTATTGCTTAAAAAGTTGCTTTCCAGATTTTTATACTTTTAAATGTACTTCAATCCTCACCCTATATAATCTAACGCTCTAAGTTAATTTTTCAACTTCTAATCCTCCACATTTCAATGCGACTAATATCTGTGCATTTTCATTAAAGTTAGCCATGCTTCCTACTAGTTATTTAGCACCTCACCCCAACAATTTACTGATATTCCTCTTTCCTTTACCAAATCTCTTAAAGCAGCAGCTACTAAAATCTATTTTACCCCACAACGATGAACTGTATCCAAGCAACCCCCACATCATTTCAACTTACGCGTCAGTCAGCGTATCCTTCTTTCAGCACTTCTCTTCCACATCTCCCATTTCCTCATACCCCATCCGTAACATTCACCGGTTTTTAATATATAGTTTCACCTAACGATTTCATTTCTTTCTTGAAGCCGTCTGATTAATATCCACACATTCACATAGGCGAGAGTAAGAAAATAACCACATGCATGCTACTAAACTCAGCACTCCATTCAGCGTGTTTGAAGAAATTCATGATTATTTTTCCATCTAACAATAAATACTACTTTTAGACCACCATCACAGACTCTACCCAAAACATACTCAATTGAGATGATAGCAAGAACTTTTCTCTCTAATATTTTTCTACTAACAATCTCCCCTTCATCACCTGTAAATAATAAACAACAGATGCTTTAGAAAGACGTAACTGTTATTATTCATAAACTATACTTATATTCCAACAAAAATATCAATTTCTACTTTTTAAAATATACTTCAACGTATTGTGTAGTATCCGTTACATTGTTTTTCTCTTCTCGAAGAAGACATCCTTCTAGACTGCGGCAACTTTTGTTTTTTATTAGTTTTCCTCTATTTAACTATTTGTAAATTTTAGAGGAAATTGTTCTAGACTTCGACAATGCTTTCCCAGAAGATTGATTTTCAAAACAATTACCATAAACATTGTATAACCCTCCCCTCATGAAGAAGCAACGAAATAGCAACAACATAGTCAATGATAAAATTGCAGATTACTTAACAGTCGATAAATCAAAATAACCACAAAAAATGCCTTCAATCAATCGCCATATTTTAAAATCAAATTCAGAGGTAGAAAAAAGGTCAATTTTCAATGTTGATAAATTCAATCCCTCCACCAAAATGGCCGCTCCGGATTGAGATAAAAATTGACTCAATCTAAAACTATTTCCCTTCAGTAACTTTGGAAACCTTTACGCATATACTTTGATCATATTTACATGGGGGCAGTGGTTTTTATTTGGTCGAATAAACAACTACTTACAATAGCAGAGGGGGGGGCGGCCACCCAACACATAGATAAATCTATTTTGTTTTATTCAAAACATCGATAAATCCTACTTTAATCACCAGAATTACAGGGTTGTTTGCAAATGCTTTTTGTCGAATTAATACTCTAATACTTACATTTTTAAAATGTATTTTATATCTATCCCGGGCAACGCCGAGTACGGGTCCTGCTAGTATATACATGTATATAATTATAAATAATGTTTTTTAACGTCTCTGTTTCATCATATCGTGAATCGTCAGTGTAGATATGATTAGTCATACCGGTCGTAGGATTTGAAACTCCGGAACACGAGTCATGTTTATAACTTAAATTCCACGTTTTAGCTTACACGACCATTATAAACAACCTGAGAAATCATAAAAGATTGAACTTTTTAAATAGAACTGTCATCAAGAGTGTTCAACAGCTGAAGGAACATGCATTATATATATAGTGTCCCAAAAGTAGTCTGAAGCTGTGACTGAAGCGGGAATAGTGACTGAAGCCATTCTAATAATGGCATACGTAAAAGGGTCGATTATATCATTTGTGGGGAAGATCCAGCAAAACCTAACTCATCGTCGAAGAAAAATGATCCAGAGTGTATTGTAAGATAAAACGTTATCGTTTTCTTCATCATTTATGGACATTTCAAAGCTACTAGTCTGAGAAAACGAACAGGGTATTCTCGAGAGAAAGAGAGTGAGAATGAGAGAGAGAGAGAGAGAGAGAGAGAGGGAGAGGGAAGAGAAAAAGAGAGAGTAGGGGGAGGAGAGAAAGAAACAGGTCGCCTCTTATACTCCACCATCTATTGGGGATAAACACGGCGTACATACCAAGAAAAATACAGAAACTATATTTTTGTTACTATTGAGATGACGTGGACGTGACTGCAAAAAGCTACGCAAATTCATGGTAATACACAAATATGAAAATGTCTAGCAAACCCATCAGTATCTTCTTTGAACTGAATGACATCAGCCGAAACGGTCTTGCGTATTGTGTCTGTCGGTCGATACGTCTGTCAGGCTTAAGTTTGAAAAATCATTTGATTTGCCGTCCTTTAGTTTAATATCATTTGAGATTTTATCCGTCTCTTCGTCCGTCAGTCACATTTTCTAAGCGTAATAAATACACTGTGGGATTTTTCCTATTTCGAAATATAAGAGAGCTAAACTACTTTTAGTAATGGAGAATATTGCATTAAATTGTAAATAAAAAAACTCCCAATAAATAAAGCGGATGCTATGACCGTAAACTGAAAGCAAAACCTTGAGATCTTCAGTATTAGACACCAACTCACCTATTTATACTTGCTTACAAATAGAGCTTAAAACATTACCAAGACAAAATTATTAAAGCTTTGGCGTGACGTCATAGATTATGATTTACGTCATGTTTCAAAACATAAATTCAAACACAAGCGATAATAAATGGATGAATGGGTAACATTATCAATATATTGGAATTTTTTAGTATCAAAAACAATTTATTTTGCTTAAACAACGTATTTTATGTAGTTATGTCACAATTGTATACTCCTCTCAGCCGAGCAATGTTTGCTAGTAAGTTTAAAATAGAATTTTGATTGATCTGTTAAAAACAACATTTCCTTGATCAGATAGGCTTAAGTTTAAAATATCATTTTGGTTGATCTGTCATTCTTTAGTTTCAAATAGCATTTTCGTTTATCTGTCATTTTTTAGTTTAAAATAGCATTTTCGTTGATCTGTCATTCTTTAGTTTTAAAAATCATTTTCGTTCATCTGTCATTCTTTAGTTTAAAATAGCATTTTCGTTAATCTGTCAAGCTTTAGTTTAAAATAGCATTTTCGTTGATCTGTCATTCTTTAGTTTAAAATATAATTTTCGTTCATCTGTCATTCTTTAGTTTAAAACAGCATTTTCGTTTATCTGTCATTCTTTAGTTTAAAATAGCATTTTCGTTGATCTGTCATTGTTAAGTTTAAAATAGCATTTTCGTTTATCTGTCATCTTTAAGTTTTAAAAATCATTTTCGTTTATCTGTCATTGTTAAGTTTAAAATAGCATTTTCGTTTATTTGTCATTCTTTAGTTTAAAATAGCATTTTCGTTGATCTGTCATTCTTAAGTTTAAAATATCAGTTTCGTTTATCGGTTATTCTTAAGTTTAAAATATCATTTTCGTTTATCTGTCAAGCTTTAGTTTAAAATAGAATTTTCGTTTATTTGTCATTCTTTAGTTTAAAATAGCATTTTCGTTAATCTGTCAAGCTTTAGTTTAAAATAGCATTTTCGTTGATCTGTCATTCTTAAGTTTAAAATAGCATTTTCGTTAATCTGTCAGGCTTTAGTTTTAAATAGCGTTTTTGTAAATCTTCTATGCGTAAGCTTTAAATAGGATTTTAATTGATCTGTCAGGCTTTGGTTTGAAATAGAATGTTCGTTGATCTATATGGCTTTAGTTTGAAATAGTAGTTTAGTTGATCTGCTATACTTTAGTCTAAAATCAAATTTTCGTTGATTTGTCAGGCTGAAGTTATAAATATTATTTTCTTCGATCTATCATTATTTAGTTTAAAATAGCATTTTTGTTAATATGCTATGCTTAATCTTCAAATAGCATTTTCGATCATGTCACGCTTAAGTTTAAAATAGCCGTTTCGTTGATCTATCAGGCTGAAGTTTAAACAAGCATTTAGCTTGATCTCTCAGGCTAGAAGTTAGAAATGCCATTTATGTTGATCTGTAAGGCTTAAGTTTTAAATAGAATATTCGCTTATCTGTCAGGCTTTTGATCGAAATAGCAGTCACATTGACATGTAAAATTTAAATTTATATTAGCATTTTCGTGATCTGTGAAGCTTAAATTATGAACGGACTTTTAGTTTATGTGTCAGGCTTAAGTTATAAATAGGATTTTCGTTCATCTTCCAGGCTTAAGTTTGAAATAGAATGTTCGTTTATTTGTATGGCTTTAGTTTGAAATACCATTTTCGTTGATTTGTCACGCTTAAGTTTGAAATAGCGTTTTCGTTGATCTGTCAGGCTTGAATTTTGAATAGCGTTTTCGTTGATCTGTCAGGCTTGAATTTTGAATAGCGTTTTCGTTGATCTGTCAGGCTTGCATTTTGAATAGCGTTTTCGTTGATCTGTCAGGCTTGCATTTTGAATAGCGTTTTCGTTGATCTGTCAGGCTTGAATTTTGAATACGTTTTCGTTGATCTGTCAGGCTTGAATTTTGAATAGCGTTTTCGTTGATCTGTCAGGCTTGAATGTTGAATAGCGTTTTCGTTGATCTGTCAGGCTTGAATTTTAAATAGCGTTTTCGTTGATCTGTCAGGCTTCAATTTTGAATAGCGTTTTTGTTGATCTTCTATACTTAAGTTTGAAATAGAATTTTTCTTGATTTGCCAGTAATGAATTCGTTTATTTGTCAAGCTTTCGTTTAAATAACGGTTTCGTTTATATCTCAGGTTAAGTTTGAAATAGCATTTCCGTTGATCTGTAAAACGTTAATTTGAAATAGCATTTTTCGACATATGCCATGCTTAAGTTTGAAATAGAATGTTCGTTGATCAATCAGGCTTTTGTTTGAAGTAGGATTCTCATCGCTAAACGCGAATATCCGTCCCAGTTTTTATATGTCAATCGAGGTTTTTTCTTTTCCTTTCCTTCTCTTTTTTTTTTTACCTCAAATTATCCTCGCGTTTCACGTTGCGGCGCAGTGTCCACTTTTTATTAAACGTCTCAATTCGATTAAAAAGTCAATCATATTTTTATAGCTTAACAACAATTTCTTCTAAGACGTGATTTAGTAAAATGATTGGCACAAACAATCCGAACGAAATGAGTATCGCTGCTTCATTTAAAAAACTGAGTATGTTGACTACAGTTTAAAATTCATGAAGCTTAACTTCCAATTAAAAATGTTCAACCTCAAATTAAAACAAGCTCAACTATAAATCTATTCATTTCAAATCAGAAAAGGTGTACAGGATAAATAAATTTAAAAAATGAAATTAATCTATTTCAATTTCCAGTCGTAAAACATACACCATCATCTCTCTCTCTCTCTCTCTCTCTCTCTCTCTCTCTCTCTCTCTCTCTATATATATATATATATATATATATATATATATATATTAGGGGAGGTCGATTTTGAAACTGTAAATAATCGCACTCGAAGAAAGTTGCCAAATAATGTCAAAAGTTACTACAAGAAATATTTTTCTTCAAAACTTTGTATTTATTTGAGCATTGAAACTTTAAGATCAAATAAATCGAGATTTTTTCTCACAGCCTAGATTTCACCGGCAGAAGTGTCGCCTTAAATTAAACCCGGGTTTTAACAAAAAAAAGTAATACATTACTTAATAATAAATATTTTAAAGTTTATTATTCCTCTTCTTAAGAAATTAAATGTACATATTTAAATTAAAAAGGAATAGAACACTATAATATTTAATTTCATATATAAATAATTATTTATTTACATAGGCGTTTTATTTATTGGATATTTTTTATGGTATTCACCGGTTGAAAATTCAACGAGCGAATTTGAATTCACGTGTTGATTCTGTGTTTACATATTTAATTATCACAAATATATATTGAATTGTCGAGCGCTGGCTTATCTAATCCCACTTTCCCGACCTTTTGTCACACCTTACCTTGTGGGAGTTAGATAAATAAAAACTAGTTCAGCCAGGGGTTTTTAACCCACCAAATAAACCGGTATCGTCCGGGTCTTTGGGTCTGGATTTACGCCCGTCTATTGGGGCTTGTCCGTCCTGTGCAGTTCTAGGAGGTGCACATCCCAGGTTTTGCTTTCCCTCTTTGGGGAGGAGTAAGTTTATTGCTTACTGTCTGAGGCGTCCCTACCGGGGAATGCCGACGGAGCTGCCCAGGCAATTTTTAAATTGCCAGAGTGCTCACCTCTCGAGCACTGGCTTTCTCATCCCACTTTCCTGACCTTGTGTCAATCTTACCTTGTTGGAGGTAGATAAATAAAATCTAGTTCAGCCATGGTTTTTTACCCCACCAAATAAATCGGTATCGTCCGGGCCTTTGAGTCTGGATTTACGCCCGTCTATTGGGGCTTGTCCGTCTTGTGCAGTTCTAGGAGGTGCACATCCCAAGTTTTGCCTTCCCTCTTTGGGGAGGAGTAAGTTTATTGCTTACTGTCTGAGGCGTCCCTACCGGGGAATGCCGACGGAGCTGCCCAGGCAATTTTTAAATTGCCAGAGTGCTCACCTCTATAGCGCCGGCTTATCTAATCCCACTTTCCTGACCTTGTGTCAATCTTACTTTGTTGGAGGTAGATAAATAAAATCTAGTTCAGCCAGGGGTTTTTACCCCACCAAATAAATCGGTATCGTCCGGGCCTTTGGGTCTGGATTTACGCCCGTCTATTGGGTCTTGTCCGTCCTGTGCAATTCTAGGAGGTGCACCCTCCCAGGCTTTGCCTTCCCTCTTTGGGGAGGAGTAAGTTTATTGCTAACTGTCTGAGACGCCCCTACAGGGGAATGCCGACGGGGCTGCCCAGTCAATTTTTTAATGGCCATAGTGCTCACCTCTATTGCGCCGGCTTATCTAATCCTACTTTCATGACCTTGTGTCACATCTTACCTTGTTGGAGGTAGACAAATAAAACTATTTCAGCCAGGGGGTTTTACCCCACCTAAAATATTATATATATTGGAGTTGATGGGAGAATGGATAAGGACACATTGATGTATAAGGAAATTGTGGATGAAAATAGACAGAGAATTATGAAAAAAAACTAAGGGACCAGAACACCATTTAACTTTTACAAAAGAAGCACCATTATAAAGTAAATATCTGACACAGAGTTTTTCCCAATAGTGGTGCAACAGGTGCTGTTCATGCAGATCAAGTGGTGGATGTTTTGCATGAATTCCAAAGTGAGAACAGTATCAAGGCTATACTTGTTGACAACACTAATACCAACACAGGTGGCGAAGGTGGAATGGTTGCAATTTTAGAAAAAAAACTTTTTAAAAATCTTCACACAATTGGTTGCTCTTTGCATCATAATGAACTACCTTTCAGAGCCCTTTTTAAAAACATATATGGTTGCGTAAAGGGCCCTACAACATTCAGTGGCCCTCTGGGGAAATTATGCTCAAATGATTGCCATGATTTACCCCAAATATCATTTTCCACTATTAGTAATCCTCTAGAGTCAATTTTTAAAATTGATGAAATACATGATCTTAGTTCTGACCAAAGACTCCTTTATGAATACACAGTAGGTATTTCTAGAGGTAAGGTTGACTCTAGATATACCTCCTGGAAAATTGGTCCTTTAAACCAAGCAAGATGGTTAACTTTGGCCATCAGGCTCATGTGTTTATGGACTCGTGGTGCATACCCACAAAAGCACACAACAAAACTACACTATGTAGTAAATTTTATTGTAAATGTGTATGCCACTTCTTGGTTTGAAATTAAAAGAAATAGTAAATTCCACAATCAGCAAGTGCACATTTTTAATATGATCCAGAGGATTAAGGAGCAGCCTCAGGAAATCCAAGATATCACATTTAGAAATATACAAGGTAATACATTTTGTTTACTGCCTGAAAACTTTCAATATTCCATGGTTAAATCTGAGGAGATTGAAGTAAGAGAAGAAGCTTTAAAAAGAATTTTGGCCATTAGGTAAGTAATATTTATTCATATATCTCTGACTCAATTATTTATTCCAATTTATAGAATGATTTTTAAAGATTTTATCTAATTTCACCATAATTATTAAAGCAGTACAGATTGGAATTTTTTAATAATTCAATTAATTAATTTGTTCTTTCAGGAGTGAGGAGTCAACCAGAAAAAGATTAAAAAGAATACCACCTATTAATTTTAATGCCACACATTAGACACAATTAATAGATTTAAAATTATGCTGCATTTTTGGCATTCTCAGGGCGTAGAACGGGCAGTTAAGTTAATAACAGAAGCTTCACAAACTGTATATGGTTTTGAAGCAAGGCATCAACACATTACAGCCAAAGTTTTGAGTCAGAAATTGAGACCAGCATTTTTGTATATATATATATATATATATATATATATATATATATATATATATATATATATATATATATATATATATATATATATATATATATGGGTGACCATTTTGGAATACCAGGTGCTGTATGTGCTCTCTGCTTATCTCGGCATTGTTTCCAGTCGTCCTGTATTACTACTTGCTATTGGAATCAAGCAATGCCGACTCAGGAGAGCGGTTGTTGCGCACCCCTTGCAATTATAAATTCACGCACGGGCCGCCCCTGACGGGGCACTCATACGTCGAAAATCGACGGGAGAGAGTCCTTAATATATATATATATATATATATATATATATATATATATATATATATATATAGGGGTGTCCTAGAAAAAGGTTCGTACGGCCACATACATTGTTAATACTGTCTTTTTTGATGGAATAAATGCGGAACGCAAATTTGTGGATTGTGTGTTGACCGTTTTGTTTTTGTTTGGGGGGGGGGTACTTTCATCGTTGTGCCGCCCGATGAGGAGGTGTATTCTCGCACATTGCTCCCGATTCATTGGGTCTAATTTTTTGTGGGTATGCATAGTAGCAACCATACTGTGAAAGGTTTTTTCTTATTTCTTCTTAAATGGCCTCAATTAAGGCAACACCACATTGGGTATTGTCAGTTGTTGGGGTTCTTATTCTCAGGTATATAATTCGCCTGATGAACTGCCAAGCAAGAACATGCTTGGGTAGAGATATTCGTGTAGGGAAAAAATTATTTTAAAAAGCTGAAAAATAAATAAACTATGAAAGGAAAAAGTATTTTGTTGTGATAAATGATTTCTTGAACGAAATGTTTTGATAAACCTTCAAAAACACGCACACACATTATTGAGCACTTTAAAAAAGATATTGGTTTTATGTTAATTTTGTCAATATATTTGAACTTGATTAATTTATATATATATATATATATATATATGTGTGTGTGTGTGTGTGTATGTATGCGTGTGTGTGTTTAATTGAATACAATACTTGTCATCACATGTAAATTTGACATATTTCAATTTTCAAATGGGCGGTTGTAGCCATATTATGCCTCCTAAATCCCTTTAAAATACTAAAAAGTACTCGAAATTTGGGAAATATTTTTTAATCCATGTCTAATACTAATTTTTGAAATGTCACAAAAATCGGAAGTATTTGAATTTTCAAGAAGGGATTCCAGCACTTTTTTTGTCCCTTTGCATTAAACTGAATTAAATTAAATATAGCTCACATTACTCACAAGTTGCTGTATTCCAAATGTCATAATGATCGGTGAATGAGTTCATGAGTGGATCCTATGCATACACAACTATATAAACGTTTATAGTTAGTTAACTTAATATAAATAATGATATAGCGTGTTAAACTTTGCTATGATCTCTTACTTCTCTTACGTTTTTGCATTTCTATCAACACGTTAATTTCTTAAAGACAACATCGGAGGGGGATCCTCTTCTAGTAGGAATGTCAACAGAAGCATCACCGGCACTATCACACGTTAGACACTGCAAGAGACACTCTATTTCGCAAGATTCATCTATTAACCTTGTGAGATCCTGTCTAAATAAAGGTTAAAGGACTATTCAAAGTGAAAATAGTAAAAGGACATGATACAAAAAAAACCATCAATCATAAAGTAATTGAAATGAAGGTAACAACATTTCCCACTTAATATTAAAAAAACAAACATGCGGTCTTTAGATAAGTGGCGCTACACCATGCGATCAGTTGACATTACTGAACGCCACAAGGCCTTGAACACCTATCATATCCACCCATAGTCGGGAAGCAGGTGAATCGCTCTATTTTAAAAAGCGAAGATCCTTAAAGCGTCATAGCTTCAGAAGAGAAGCATGATTTTGGATGTAAAGTACCTTTCAATCTTCACACAACCGGGCATTTAAAACCCAGACTTCAAAAAATAAACCTTTCACTTTTGTTTCATGGGATGTCAGAATACACTATGACTACAAAAGAGGAGCAACTACGTAACTGAACATACGAACGTCATCGACCCTGATACGAAGTGTTATCATATTACAGAATTGCATTTCTGTTGTGACCTTGAAGGGTCGACAATAAACAAGACAACACGGTGATATATTTACAAGAGTGTGTATTTACAAAAGTACATAATAGTATGTTACTGTACGACTGCTCTGAGACTGCGTCTCTACTTCGTCGTAATTTCCTAATACATAGTGGCCGGAAGAGTCCATATATTCACGAAGTAAATAAATCAACATCAAACCATAACACACTCGTGTGTAGTCTTGTTCCGTATGGAGTCAATACTTTTTTCTTTTAGGGTTTATTTCAATGAAATCTATAATCTTACGCTCTTTTTGTGATCTTCGTTGTTCAGAAACTGTTTGCTGGATTAGTATCTGAAATGTGTCGCACTCCACATCTATCAATTCGTCCTCTGAAGTATCATTTTCGACAGCATCTGAATATGGTTTCCTGATTTGGTTAATGTGTCTTTTTGTGGGTGAATTTGGCTCCTGTTACCATGCAAATCATGTTTCCAATCTGTGTATCCGCTATACCTGTTTCTCAGTTTTATTGTTTTTTTATATTCGAAAGTAACTTTTTTCTCCAACTTTGAAGCGTCACTTCGTGACTTTTTTGTCAACGCCCCGGTTTCGTATGAATTGGCAATTTGTCTATCAAACACTGTGTTTAATCTTTCTCACAAACATTGCTTCTGTTGGCGTTATAAGAGATTGAACATTATTATTTGGGGTGATCTTATTCATCTTTAAAAAATATTGATTAACTTTTTTAGTTAATGTACCACTCGCTTTCGTAAGCGCTCTATTCAACGTACTTACGAACCGTTCTGCCTGACCATTTCTTCTCACGTGGTACGGCGCCATAATGATATGCTCCAATATACAAGTTTAACAGAATATTTTTAATTCACTAAGCGTAAATTGCGTTCCGTTGTCCGATGAAATACAGTCAACGCCACCGAATCGGGCGAACAATTCATGTAAAAACAAATGATTACTTCCGTAGTTTGTTTCTTGCATTTTAATATTTCCGGCTATTCTGAGAAACTGTCCACAACTATTAGGTTATAGAAACCATCAAATGTGCCAACAAAATCTATGTGAATACAAGACCACGGATGCTCAATTTTCGGCAAGAGTCTAAACTTTATAAGAGATATCTTTGCTGCCAAAGAACGACCGTCGCATATATTACCACATTCTTAATGTCTGTGCCCATCCTTTTTCAATACACATAAATTCCCATGAGACTTTACATTCTCGAAATGCCCGGGTGACCGGCTTTTAGTATTATTTTCTATAATACTATAGGAATAATAACTTGGTCGCCGTACATAACTACTTTATTACAGGCTGATTACCCCTCCGAAGTTTATCGATGTTTTTCTTTTTTTCTATTTTTTAAGTTTAAAAAGGCATCATCGTCTGGCGCCTTTTATTTATTTTGTCGTGTGTTACCGGAAGCTCTCAATGTACTTTTTAATTTCTAACTCAGTTTGTAGAGAGATAATCAGTGTGTCTTCAAAGGATTCAGCATATTTTAGGATAAGTCTAGATATCCGTAAGCATCACTGATTTTTTTTAATGATGGGATATACTCCATTTTATAATTGTAATTGATGAGAATAGTCTCCCATTTTTGTAGTCTGTTTGCAGTATGCGTCGTTAAACCCTTTTTGATCCACAGATCGTTAACTGTTTGCAACACTAAATGCCTCCGTGAACAAAACGATGGAATTTGTTGACTACAAAAATGCTTCCTTCTCTCTTTGTTAGTAACGCTTTCTTGCATGTAGTAATGTATGAGACGCGTGAGCTATAGGTTTTAGCGATCTTTCTTCCATTTTGTGTAATATGCAAGGTCCAATTTCGTACGAACTAATATCAGTAACTACAATGATTTCAAGATCTGGATTGTAGTGCGTCTAAAATAATTAGGATGTGAGGATATTTTTTTAATGCTTCCTGACATTCTATTGTTCAGACACAATTTTTTTTTGTTTTGATTGCGCTTGCAAATTGTGCATGTTTGGAATAAACACATTCTAACATCTTTGTCTATATTTTGACCAAGGTATTTTATTTCTTCCATGAAAAAATCGCATTTTATCTCTTTCAATTTTAATTCATAGTCTTAGATTCTTTTAAATACTTCGTGTAAATGCTTTTACTGATCACTAAAATAGGTAGGCTATCTCAAATTTCAGTCCGCTATGAAATGTAACTATTACTTGTTGAAAAATGGCTGGTGCAACCTTAACCCAAAATGATAATCTTCTGAATGTGTACAAATGAATGTGTGTAGTATTTATACAAAGTAGATTTGAGCACTCTTCGTCCAGAAGTATTTGTAGATACGAATCACTTAAATCAACTTTTGAAAAATATTTTCCTCCGTTGAGTTTAGAAAATATCGCTTCTGGACAAGGCAAAGATAGTTCTAATCCTTTAGTGCTGGTTCAATCCAGTGGAGAAATATGCACAAACACTGATCTCTTTATTTTCCTTACATAGACTGTAGGCGAAGACCACTCGTTGTATTCTATTTTCGATAATAAATCCATTTTTACAATTCTATTTTATTCCTACTCAATTTGATTTAATGACGCGAATGGACCATTTATTTTCTTTTTTAATAACTGATTGAATATTTGGGTTGAATTCAAACTCGGCAGTCATTTATTTACATCCTCCCAGTCAATTAGAAGAAAAAAAATCCGAAAAGCTTTCTTTTAATTCTTTCTTTAGTTCCTCTACATCGCCATTTAAATTTTCAGATTTTGACAGAAGTAACTTATAAGCATATTCCATAATCGAAACTTCTCCATTCAGTCCGTGCAGAAATGATTGTTTGAGTTGTTCATCTAAAAGAATTAAATTTCAAAGTTTTTCCTTTTAATTTAACTTTAGCTATTAACACGCACGCAAATTTTATTTGTACTCCAGTCACGTTTTTAGTTACCTTTTTAGTTGCATCAAAGATTTTAGTTCATTTTTTTTGCACATTTTAAGATTTATTATCGACAAATCGGAGCTTGAGTCCGTTGCTATTTTATATTTCTATTCTAATATTCATACTTTCTAATATTTTCAACTTAGTCATTTTTAACAATTTTAATAACACATTGTAAAAATGTTAGTTTTAACTTCGTAGTGTGTAATTTTGTATCCCATGCAATCGCAACTAAAACGTTTTTCATTTTACTTGGACAATGCAATTGCTGGCAACTAAAACACGGTTAAGAAGGTTAATTATTTTTCTTTTGTGTTTCAGTGAATTTATTTTTATTTTTTTTACGTATTTTACTAATATGGGACACTCCGCTCTGTTCAATGTCTCTTGAATATCGGCGAACTCTAATGAAACTTTGGCAATATGTTGAAGTGTTTAACCCGGTTCATTCTATAGTTTATTAATAACCCTTCTTCTCATTTTTGCATGTGTCTTCGATACTAAACCTTTCGCAAAGATAAGGCATTTAAAATTGTTAGCGCTCAACTTCGACAACTTGAAGTCATCGCAATGTTTGTAGTGTACGCTAACGAAAGTAGGATAGTCTTCGTCTTCTTTACTTGTGAGATTCATACATTTCCACCTTTTGTGAAAAAGAGATGTTTTAGGGCTA
>OY744530.1:70295939-70310939 GCA_963556195.1 Sepiola atlantica
ATGTGGCGAGTGTAAAATGCAATGAATTTGGGCAATTTGGGGCATTTTTTACCCCCCCCCCTTTGACCCCCTGGGGGCGAGAACCAGAATTTTTCTGAGGTCAAAGGTGCTCATTTTATATCAAGAACAATTGCCTCTACATTTTGGCCAAGTTTAAGAAAAATTGAATGGATGGATCAAACGTTATGGGAGGAAAGGGTCATTTTTTGCCATTTTAGAGGGCTTTTGACCGCCTGGGGGCGCGAACCAGATATTTTCCAAGGTCAGCGATACTTATTTTCTATTAGGAACAATTGCCTCCACATTTTGGCCAAGTTTCAGAGAAATTAAATAGATGGATGAAAAGTTATGAGGCAAAGAATGCCATTTTTTGCCATTTCGGTTCCTTTCGACCCTTGGGGGCTAACCAGATTTGTTTTCAAAAATCGGAGAATGTCACTTTCTCACCTGACCAAAGTTACAACTCCATGCAAAATTTCAGAGAAATTCAATGGATGGTTGCGGAGAAAAATCCGGACGGACGGACGGACGGACACACGGACGGACGGATACACGGACGGACAGAGGGACGAACGGAAATGCCTCAAAACATAGGTCTCCCGATTTTATAAATCGGGGGACTAATTAAGGTCTTAAATGAATTAGACGGACTTTAAGAAAATTTCTAACAGACTAAAAATTAGTGACGCGCAATGAAAGTGAAAGTAATTTTGTTTTATTTAACCAATAAATTAATACCACCGATTTAAAAGCAAACATTATCTTTGACGTAATCTCAAGATATAAAAATAATGGAGGTTCAGTGAGTGTGTATCTCATTCCTGACAACACCTGATTCAGAGTAGTCGATCACCAAAGTGTCCTCCCATATCATTGAATGGCTATAAAACAAAGACTGTTGGACATTCGTGACTGAAACTTGGTGGACAAGTCAGTCATAGACTTAAGTTTATTTGTATCAGATATGGATTGTAAATTTTATTTACGGTTGCATGGGTGACATTTTGAGGGGTAGGGGTGGAGGTAGATCTTACTGTATTACTTTTTTCCATTTTCTTAAAAGCATGACCTCCTTCACTGCAACAACTTGCAAAAATAAAACATGAAAATATTAGAAACCAACAAACTTGGTAATTAAGCAAATAAATCGTAGCAGAATATAAGTGAACATTTGTTTCATGTGTTTATCTTACAGATGCCTGCACGAGAGTAAGTACTTTTGATTCGTACCTCCTATACAAGAAAGATGGCCTAATAGAACGACATTTATAAAAGCGCCTTGTTGTAAAGTAGGTTTATATTTAAAAATCTGACACACGCTTCCTGATCTTCGGGCTTGGATCAGAGTGTAGTGTCTGTTCTCTCCTCAGTAAAAGAAAGAAAAATCCTTCCATACTAGGGCAATTTAAATTTTTTGTCCCATTCAGAGTGCTTCATTTTAAGGAGCTGGGTATCCCCAATATAAATAACTTCTCTTGTGTCTAACTTTTCCCTCGTCGGGAGGCACGTGAATAGAGACACTTTCTTATGTTAAAGCAACATATTCAACACATAGTGTTGCAAACCTCTGTAAAATGTGACTTTTTCAGCCTCCCGCCTTATAAAGCTGTTTTAAAATACACAGCTGTTGGGCATGTCTGAGCAGTAATAGGGGTAAATTGGAGCACATCGATAAATGTGACCAACTAAAAGTTTGATTCACAAATTACGTCGGCATGATTACATTTTTAATTTTAATAAATTAAGTTACCAAAAACTTCGACGAGGCATACCTTTAATCATTGCCATTTGATTGGTCACCGCCGATTCCTGTCTTGGATTTATAGTGCAATGGCATCATCATCATCACTCACACCACCATCATAACCAATGCCACAAACACCACCTCCAAAACCACCACCACTACCACCACCACCACCACCACAATCATCATCATCATCATCATCATCATCATCATCATCATCATCATCATCATCATCATCATCATCATCAACACCACAACCACCACCTCCTCCACCACACCCACTGCCACAATCATCATCATCATCATCATCATCATCATCATCATCATCATCATCATCATCATCATCATCATCATCATCATCATCATCATCATCATCATCGGTTTAAGGTCCGTTTTACATGCTGGAATTCGTTGGACGGCTTTTATAAATTCAATTCCAAACGAACCTTTCTCTGATAAGGCCTTCTTTTATTATCTCTCTTTCTCTCAGATCCATCCTTATCACTTCCCCCGCTGCCAACTAAAAGTGCTACCGCAACTGTTAAGCATCTACTAACCCAAAAACTCTCACCCATCCTTTCAACGTGAGGATACCATCGAAGTCTCCTGTTCTGCACACATCTCCATATACTTTTCAGATTGAATCTTACCCTAAGATACACATTACACACACATCGTATCATTCTCTTATAATTTCTCTCCGAGCCCCCAATCCTCGCTGGTCAGGTTCCATTCCTCAACAGTGGTAACAGTTTGCTGGTTAGTAATAGCAGACGTCCCCATAAATTATACCATCCACTCGTAAATCTTCCAATCACACTAGCATGGCTCCACCCTGTTTCGAATGCTATCACCGAGGTAACAAAAACATCGGAACAATCTCAATAGATTTACTTTCTTATCGCATCAGGAAGAATACAGAAAATGAATATTTAAAACAAAACATTTTCTTCCAGCCGAGAAAAATATACAAAGCTTTCTTTATCTTATACACACTCGTGCATTGACTTGATACTAATAAATGAGAAAGATGATAACCACACCATTACTCTAGGAACAAAGTGTAGTATCTGTTCTTCATCTTTTATGTCTTCAGTCAATGAAGGAGAAATACTTATAATAATGCTTTTTGGCTAAGAGCAAAATGTAGTATCTGTTCTTATAAGTACATTTTATCTTTTTACGACATCCTTCAGTGAAGGAGTAATCATTCTAAAAATTCTGTTTGGCTATATGCACAGTGTAGTATTAATTTTGATACGATTTTTGTATATTTTCTGCTCTCGATCAGTGAAAAATTAATCCTTCTAAACTGAGGCGAGTTTTGTTTTTCATCAAATCACGAGTCTTCGTGAGGAGTTTACTTTTCTCCACATTGAAAACCGACATTATGTCTAAATCTGTCTTCGTAGTAATGGGAGTCTAGTAAGTTCTCTCATTTCAACTAAAAGCTCAATGTTTGAACAAACCTGCCCTTTCAACTCCACAAATGTTTGAATATTTGATACGTTCTTATCAGACAATTTAACAATTTGTCAATTTATTTCAATTCCGTTTAGCTTCGTTATAAGTTATTCTCCTTATTTCCATTTCGTCTTTGCTTTTTATTACGCGATGCACACGCGGCAATTAAACACTCTTACTTTGGTTAGTTCTCAGCTTACAAAATGTAGACATTTAACACAGCGGAAGAAAGGTGATGAGAGAATATATATATATATATATATATATATATATATATATATATATATATATATATATATATATATATACACACACTTGTGTACACTCTCTGTAGAAAAAAAAACGACAAAATTATGTTCCGTCAGTGTTCGCACTAATATTCATATGAAATCATTTCATTAGTCAGTAATTTAATTTTTAATATATAAATTATTATTATAACACGCCTATTGTTGACTATTCATTTAAGGTGGAGAATTTCGTTCCGATTTCAGTTCAGGCTGCGGAGTTGTCTGAACTTCTATTTGTATACTCTCTTTTCTTCTTGAAGTTTTTTTTACTTCTGGATGCTAGACAAGGAGACGTTTATTAAGTGCAAACGTGTGTTTGACGTGACGTATATATATATTTATATATATATATATATAGTGACTGTTACTTCATTGTTAGTATAAGACATACTCAATAATTATTCTTTTTTTAATTTTTAATTTTATATTTATTTTATTTTATTTTTTATAATTTCATTTTTTTACTTATTTTTTTACTTATTTTTACTTATTTTTTACTTTTATTGTAATTATTTTTTAATTTAAAATTCTGATGTCTTTATATTTTTTAACTTAAGTAATCTAGATTATCCAAAATCACAACACCTCTCCCTATAATGATATGATTTTGGCACTTCCTCATAGTTATCACTTGTTTATATATACAAAATTAACTATTGTAATTACATACACTATATTTAATTAGTTTGCTTGTCTTCATGGTACTTATCTTGTAAGTTCCTTGTATTAATACTAGAGCAGGTATAAATGTAAGCAAATTGCACTGAAATAGATAGAAGCAATAATGAATGATATAAGCACCTTAGTTTTAATTATAGAAATATCGATGTTTGTGTACATGTGTATGTGTTTTTGTTCATGCATACAAATGTCTGTATACACATGTGTATGTGTGTGTATGTTGTCTGTGTGCGTATATAATGAGTTTATGTATATTTATGTTATATGTGTATGTACATGTATCTGTAATATTGTATATGTATATACATGTATGTATGGTTTTTATATATGTATATATAACGGTATCTATATCTATCTATCTATATATATATATACATATGTAGTGATGTATATATATATATATATATATATATATATATATGTATATATGTGTATGTGTTCATGTATTGGTATGGGTGTGTATTTATATGTTATGTTTTTGTATATATATATATATATATGTATGCGTATATAGTATGTGTATGTATACATGCGTTTATGTGTATAATTGGATCCAGATATATGCGTACGTATGGATATGAATACTTGAACTAATATCTTATATGTATGGGTATGTTTATACAGGTGTAAAAGTTGTATATTTTTATTTCTATATTTATTTTGTGTGTAGGTATGCGTAGGTTAATGGACATATTTGTATGCCTCCGTGTCTGTTTATGTATGTACTGTACGAGCATGTTCATTTATATGTGTGGGTAGGTATGTTATATAAACATATGTATATGGTATATATGTGTATATATGTATATATCCGCGTATAGATATATGCGTATATATTTGTTTGTTATTTAGTATATATGTATATATATGTGTGTTTATATATTTTATGTGTGTACTTGTGTATCTATTAATTTGTGTGCTAGTATATATTTTATATTAAAAGCAGATATTTATGCTTGAAAATGTATATATCTGCATGTATGTGTATATCTGTGTATGGATATATGCGTATATAGGTTTTTTTATATATGTATATATATATATATATATATGTATATATATGTATGTATATATGTATGTACTTGAGTATCTATTAATTTGTGCGCACGTGTGTATTTGTATATTGCCCAGATATTTATTCTTGAAAATGAATATATGTTTATATGTGTATATCTGTGTATGGATATTTGTGTATATATTTGTGTATGTTATTTTTATATTTTATATTTTATATTTTATTTTTTATATATGTACATATATATTTGTTTATATATGTACTTGTGTTTCTATTAATTTGTGCACACGTGTGTATTTTATATAAAGATCAGATATTTATGCTTGATTATGTTCGTAAATAGATTAAAACTTTGAAGTGTTAAATAGAGAAGAAATGAATCCAGGCCAAGTAGGTAATAACACAATAGAAAAGCAAAAGGAATAAGAAGACAAGTAATAAAAATGATAATAAAAGATAGAAACTAATTGAAAGAGTTAACAAGTAAAGAATGTAATCCGATACTAATTTATATAAAAAATAGTTCATACTCCAAAAAGATTTATTTAAAGAGGTTTTCCAAATCCATCTCACTTCTCTGTCTTCTTTGGTCTGAAGAGGTTTACTTTCTGTGAAGAGTACAACCGAAACATGTATGCACATATGTAACCAATAATGTTAGTATAAATAAACAAATATACTTAAGAACAGCTCTACTTGTTATGAGCACTTTTTATAAACACTTGAGTTTCAGCTGATTTACATTTATTTCTATCTGACCTTAGGTCAAACAAATATTTCAAATACGTGAAGGGGTTGGGACACTACTCCCCTTTAACGTAAGCCCCGTGTGATTGAACAACCGACCCATCCACTGCCGGAAACACCTCTGGAAGTCTTATTTTCGAATGGTGTTCATCTCCGCCGTTGCGTTCCGCATTATCTTATTTTTCGCACCCTTTCAACAATAGCTGCACTACGAGCAGTCTTGTGCCTGCTAGAATGCTGGCTACTCTCCGCTGATGTGCGGCCATTTTAAATTGGTTGAACCACCTCTTAATTTGTGTTACATATCGCATCTTCTACAAGCACCTGCTGAATCTAGCCCGACGGCGGTGATGAATTGAATTATTATTACCTAAATATGCCGGCTTATTGCTTTCATCAATGTAGAAAGTGATAATTACAGACGCAATGCCCGAACATTTTCACAGAGTCTGCAAGCTATTGCTCTATACGTACGGCCACCGGGAACTACCACGTGATTAAATAGAAAAGGTTCTATTTTTTCCTTTGAGGAAACGGGCGGTAGACAAAAGACAGTCGAGAGGGTTCATATATATATATATATATATATATATATATATATATATATATATATATGAGAGAGAAAGAGAGACTTACTGTTTGACCTATTTAAAATTTAGGGCTTCCAACTTTTGGTCTGAAATTTATTGGCTGATAGAGATGAATAGGGAGGCAATAAAATAAATAGCTTTAATTTGTTGAAGGTTTATGTAAAAAAGATTTTCTCATAAAAAAGGACTTGTAGAATTGTGTAAGGGCAATCTTTTCAGTTAGTGTGATAAAGTCCTTCAAGGTGTAAAACAAACGTTTCCGTGTAAATTGCTAGCCATATTTTATACAACTACTACTACTACTACTACTACTACTAGAAGAAGAAAAATACTATTTCCGGGACGGGTAAAACTAATTCCCCGAGCAGAACGGATTTGCACAACTTTTATGAGCCCGTAGAAAATTAAATGCAAGACATAATACTATTAAACATTATGTTCAGAATCATTCAAATTTTGATAAAGATTTATTATATGATTTTTATTCTAAAAAAAGTTAAAAATTTAAGCTGAAGGGGTCTTTAGAAGAAATCGAAATTTGCGGAATCTTTTTCAACTGGGGTCTAATTACTATAGATCAAATTTAATGCAAATCTCAAATATTTGAATTTTCCAATTGTAATTTGAACCAATATTATGCTTTCTTAATAATCTTCAAAATACTCGAAAAAGAGTGATATTTAGGGAGAATTTATTCATCGATATCTAATTTTTATTGTTAAAATCTCACAAAAATCCGTGGGTATCTAAAGTTCTACGAAGGGCCACTTCCTTCTTTTTATCCCATTTGCATGAAACTAAATTAAACTCAATATAGCCCACATTATTAACCCTTACGCGTAGAAGCTGTGTTCCAAAACCTATAATGACCGATTAATTAGTTTCGAGCCAGTACATAAAAATATATAAACATACACATATGTAACTATTTGTGGTCGGGGTTCGCGCCCACCGACCGTTGAGAATTAGTTCCTACACTGAAGATTGCGTTAGCATGAAACATCGATGTCTGTAGGTATTTAAATAATTAATATTTATTTATAAAATATTATTGTTTATTTCTATATATATTGTTACACCGGCCGTTCTTACACAGGAGAAACTGCACCGGTTGTAACTATAAATAGTGCGAGTCACCAGAGACACAGAGAAGACAAAGCACAGTCTTGTAACTGTCTAGTCAAGTGCTAGTAAAGTTTGTTGGAAAACTTCACAACATATAGTTATATACAGGGTGTTTCAAAAGTCTTGGGAACATAACGATTTTTAATAACTCAAAAACTATTAGGAGTTGAAAAATGAAATTGGTACCGTTGGAAAGGTTAACGTTTCAAGTTTTGTGGGGAATCTTCAAAGTTGCTCAATATGAGCACCATTCGTCACACGACAGACATCTAGTCGATAGTCCATTTCCTGCCAAACGCGTTCCACCATCTTGACGTCAATGGTTCCCACAACTGCCGTTACTCGAACCTTTAGTTCGTCAATATCTCTTGGAAGGGGCGGCACATAGACTTGTTGCTTGACAAAGCCCCAAAGGAAAAAGTCACACGGGGTAAGATCTGGAGACCTAGGAGGCCAGGGCATGAGAACGTCATCACCTCGCCCAGATCTCCCAATCCATCTACCAGGCAGCCTTGTGTTAAGAAACTGCCTTACTCTAAGACTCCAGTGTGGTGGTGTACCATCTTGTTGAAAAATGAAGTCATCAGATTCTGCTTGTTCCAACTGAGCCATTAACCAGTCTTCCAGCATGTTGAGATAGGATTCACCAGTGATAGTTGCTTCTTCAAAGAAGAACGGTCCATAGACACCTTTCTTGGAAATTGCACAAAACACGTTCACTTTTGGTGAATCTCGCTCGTGCTCAAGAAGTTCATGAGGATTCTCAGTACCCCATATGCGAGTGTTATGCTTGTTAACTTTGCCATTCAGATGGAAGGTCGCCTCATCGCTAAAAACAAACCGGTCATCAAAGCCGTTATCTTCCAACTTCTCTTGCATTGCAATGCAAAAGTCACGGCGAAGTGGCTTATCAGTGTCCTTCAACTTTTGGACCAACTTTAGCTTGTAAGGTACCATTTGCAGTCGTTTCCTTAAGAACGCCAGACAGTTGCTGGAGCAAGCTGAAGTTCCCTGCTGGCTCTTCTCACTGATTTACGGGGGCTCCGCTGAAAGGCTGTCCGAACTTGCTCAACTGCATCTTCTGAAGTTGAAGGGCGACCTGTTCGCTTACTTGGGCACAAACACCCATCTTTCACAAATTTAGCATGCCATCTGACAATGGATTTCCTTTCAGGGGCTTCTTTTTTAAATTTCCTGCGAAATGCACGCTGAACACATGTCCACGATTCAGTCTTTGCAAATTGGAGGACGCAAAATGCCTTGTCTTGTTTAGAGAACGCCATTACTGCACCTAGAAAGATAACACGAAAATCATTAGTATGACCAAAAACTTGATTAAGCAAGCTTTAAAATGGCACCAGTTTCATTTTTCTACCTGGAATAGTTCATGAGATATACGCATTTGTAATATTCCTAAGACTTTTGAAAAACCCTGTATATATATATATATATATATATATATATATATATATATATATATATATATATATATATATATATATATATATATATATGTATATATATGTATATATATATATTAAAATCGCATATATCTAACATATGATGTTACCTTGTCAAATCTTAAAACTAGGACCTATATAGCATTTAAGCTGACATATCTAACTTTGATTTTGACTAGCGAATTGTCAATTTTAAAAAAATGTTTTGCCATATCATTGACACAATAATAATGTATTTCGCTACAATTTATTATAACAATTATGTAGTTCCACCCGAATAACTGATATTATTATTTTTCAATTATGACGGAATAACCAAAATCAGCAATGAGAGTAACTCATACTTTGAATTCAAGAATATAAATAGAGTTATCTCCCTTACAACTTAAAAGTGTATTTCTTTTTCTGTATAAGTTTTAAATGTGCAAACAAATAGCAATGAATTAAAATGACTTCACTGCATTCCAGGCAACGCCAGATAGGTATCGCTCGTATAATATATAAATATGTGCGTGTGTCTATGTTTCTCTCGTTACTGTTGTTGAATGATTCATCTGGGTAACTAATCGATTTAGCTTTTATGGTTTGTTTGCTTGATTGCATCGTTAGAGACAAAAAGACGACTCAATTATGGTGGCAAAATAATCGAAATCCGACAAAACAAGTAAATATTCCTTGTTACTCTAGTCAGCGCAGCTCAATCGTTAGCGTTCTGGTCTTCGATATTAGAGTACCTTAACGTTGTATGAAATACAAGAATGGGTTTAAGACTCCAAACATTCATACTAGAATAATATGCAAGGACCATTGGCGTAACGGATAAAGTACTAAGTAAAATTCAGTTCTAGGTGCAGTCTTCTGAAGGTTGAAAGTTCAATCCTAGGAATTGCGAATTACTGAAGAGTTCATAATGTGACGTTATATGATTAATTAATTACATTATTAACATTATTTATTGTACGTAGATTTCATTCGCTAATTCATAAACTGTAAAATATCTGTTAAGTTATTTTTCTGCCATCATTAGAAAATTATAATTCTCATTACTTCTATATTATTATTTACTTACTACGAGTTATCACACTGGTCATCGTCAGTGATCGCCCACTGCCAACAACCTGTGGTATTCCCTGGAGTCTGAGTGACAACAAGTCTCCTCAGACTTCCAGTATGCTCCACTTCTTTTCGCACATCACCGCTGATGACCTTGTGGTATCGCAACAGCCACCTACCATCGATTTCCCGCTGGGGCCCGAGTGGCAACAAGCCTCCCCAAGGTCCCAGAGCTGTCCGCGCTCTTCTGGTTTGCGCTTTCCCTCCTCGACCCTCTGTCCATAATTTTCGTGGTGTCAGCTTATGCTTGCGCCTCTCTCGTGCGATTGTATTTTCCCCGGTTCTGTTGTCTTGTGCTTCCATGTGTTTGTTCTCCATTCGTTGCTTATGTGGGTTGGTTTCCGCATTCGAGGACATTTCTAAGGATTGTAGCTGTTTCGATCATTACTGTCCTTTGTATGGTCTCAGTTATCCCTTTGATTCCTATTTCTCCTAGTCTTTTCTCCATGTTTTTGGGGACTGTTTCTAGTGCTCCTATTATTATTGGTGTTATACTGACTTTCTTCATGTTCCATATTCCTTTCAGTTCTCTGGCAAGTTCAGTATATTTGTTTCTTTTTTCTGTCTCTTTGATCTTCACTCTGTGGCCCGATGGAACGGCAAAGTCTACGATTTTGCAGGATTTTTCTTTCTTGTTGATTATTATCATATCCGGTCTCCTTGCTGTTATGGGTTTGTCTGTTTGTACATTCATATCCCATATGATTTTGTGTTTTTCGTTTTCTATTACAGTTTCTGGTTTGTGTCTGTACCGTTTTTTTTGCATATTCGAAATTCAGTTGTTTGCACATTTCCCGGTGTACTTCTTTCCCACGCTGTCATGTCTGTTCTTGTATTCATTTTGGGCCAGTTTGCTGCATTCACTTATTATATGATTTATCGTTTCGTCTCTTTGTCCACATAATCGGCATTTGCTGTTTGCCTGGGTTTTATTATTATTATTATTATTATTATTATTATTATTATTATTATTATTATTATTATTATTATATTTATTATTATTATTATTATTTGTACTCACTAGCGTTTTTCCTAATCAGTAATTGCTCACCGACAAAAACCGATTGTGTTCCCTAGAGTCTGAGTGAAAACAAACGCCTCAGATTTCCAGTACTCTCCACCACTTTTTCATTACCATTGCTAATGACTTTGTGGTATCGCAACAGCCGCTTACTATTGATTTCTCGCTGGTAACGACCATTGGTGTTCTCTAGGATTTGGGTGGCAATAATCCTCTCCAAGGTCCCAGTACTCTCCGCACTCTTACAGTGGAGGTCTGGTTAGTGCTCTCTCTCCACGGCCTTCCAATCCTCCTTAACCCTTCACAACAATTTTATGCGATATCAACCGAGGCTTGTACTGTTGCATAATGGGGCCCTATGTTTAAAAGGTGTACTTGAGCTAGTACGAATTGGAACTAAGGTCGGGATCGGTAAAGCTAAGTGCAGGTCGGGCTTACACTTGGGGAAATGAATTTGTGTTTCCACGAGTTATTAACGGATAGGTGAACCTAAGATCAAAAGAACAGAGCATTGGGTCAGTGAAGGTTAGAGACAAAGTAGACAAATCGAGTAAACGATGACGTCACTTGTTTCTGTTACTGTCCAGAAACGAAAGTTTAAAAAGAGTTCTGCTCATGAATCCGAGCGAGGCAGACATAGAAAACTATGCTCAGACTTTGAACTGTTTGGATGAGACTGAAAGCGAAAAGCCCCCACCTTGGTTGTCTAGTCCCCCGTATTTGATCATCTAGTAAGTTAGGATAACCAAACAGTTAGAATGAGTGTATAAGAAAGACGGTAGTTTGGATATAATTGCCCCATTTTCTATTTTTCAATTGCCTGTTTTATTCAGAGGAAATAAAACCCCGAAGAACTCTCGAAAAGGTGTCATCAGATTCCCGTTTTTATTGGTTGAAAAGATTTGAGGAAATGTGTTTATGCATATATATATATATATATATATATATATATATATATATATATGTATAATTATTTACAATAAATATTGTTAAGTATCCACGTACATATATGTTACATCCTAACCAAGAATCATCAGTGTGGCTAGGCATAACTGTACCACTGTATTTTATGGATCCCTAAAAACGAACGACAGAAGAATACTTATGGCTTTACTGGGAGACATACAAGCGAGAGTCAATTCTCGCTTCTGGTAGATACCTTATTTTTTCGTTTTTTTTTTCTAGGATCCCGTGAGGATCTGAATCTGAAATGATAAAAACGAAAATAATTAGTACCGGCGTAATATTCTTATATAATCTGTTTGTTCTGCATTATTATTGTAAGTTATGAATATATAAACATGACGCTTTGTCTTCGGACATTGTGTAATTATTTAGGCAAAAAATAAATTGACGGTGACATTCAGAGTAACACCATTACGTTTGTAAGAGCATTTGGTTTTATGTATTTGTTTTGATGGAAAGACGCAGTAATTACGAAAAGAATCAGGTAGATTAATAAGTATCAACGTATTTTATACGCATGCCAAAAATAAAAGCAGCCGCTTACATCCTTACCAATATATTCGTTAGGTTCAAGAATCATTCGCGTATATCATGTAATAGAAAGACAATTTAAATTAGTTGTTCGCAATAACAATGTTGTACTGAGAATGATCAAACAGACATAATGGTAATAAATAAATAGTTGAATAATTATAATAGAAATACATGTAATTGTTTCTCAGATAGCCAAAATAAATAGCAAAATGTTGAAACAAATTAAACTGGTTAGGTCAGAAACTTTTTTTCTCCAGTTTATCATGTTTCCTAATTGTAAAAAGTATTTTCAGCAAGGGCTGAGGCGAAATATATTATATGCGAACACATTATATAATGAAAGAAAAAAGAAAATGTCAAGTCAGAATCAAATATCAATTCGTCAGATTCATTGCTATTTATTTCAAACTTCAAAAATATAGCCGACTTAATTATTTTAAATATAAAATGCATAAATAATATATATATATATGTATATATATATATAAGATGCATAAATAATATATATATATATATATATATATGTATATATATATAAGATGCATACATAATATATATATATGTATATATATATAAGATGCATAAATAATATATATATATGTATATATATATATGTATATATATATATATGTGTGTGTGTGTGTGTTTGTGTGTATCTGTGTGTTTTTGTCTAACTGTGTGTTGAGTATTATTTTAAACAAACTGTCTAACAACGCTGTCTTTTGACAAATCATATCTGATTTCGATTAACGTTTCGTATTTCAGACGCCAATATATTTAACTGACTACGAATATGATGTTCGCTTCCATTAATTAAAACACACACATACACGCACACACACACACACACACATATATATATATATATATATATATATATATATATATATATATATATATATAAGAACAGCTTTGCACCACTTTAAGCCCTCTTACGAAGAGTAAAATCATCTTTCAATGCTACTAAATCTTATGTTTAAAATGTTATTCTAATGTTGATCAAAATTCAGTGTATCATAGAAAATGTATAAAATTTAAGGCTAACTATTTAGGGATCTGAATAGTAAATTAGAATTCAAGGAATCCTGCGTAATTGGTGTTAAATGACTATAGATAAAATTCAATTCAAATCTTAATATGTGAATTTTCAAATGGTAGGCTGTGCTCTATTATTATTACTCAAAATATATTTGAAATACTCAAATTAAGCTGAAATTTGTGTAACATTTATTAATTGATATTTAATAACTATTGTTAAAAAATCACAAAAATCGGAGATATTTGAATGTTTATGAAAAGCTTCCACCCTTCCTCCACCCTTTGTATAAAACTAAATAAAACTAAATATAGTTTACATTATCACGATTACACTTAACAACTGTGCTCAAAAATTCATACTGATTGGTTAATTCGTTAATTATTTTATAAATCAAACCAGTACTACAAATATATAAATATATACACACACCTAACACACACACAAACACACACACGCACACAGCTATATATATATATATATATATATATATATATATATATATATATATATATATATATATATATATATATATATATATATATGTGTGTGTGTGTATGTGTGGCTGTGTGTGTGTATTTCTATTTACATTTAAAATTATTGATATTTCAAATGTAAAGTTTAAATAACATAAAATAGTTTTATAGCTCAATAGTGTGAGGCTAGAGCTATGGTATAAAATATTTAGTCTTAAACTACATAAAATGTAAAAAAGGACAAATCCACGTCTCTTTACAAAATGGTTTTTATCACTTTCGGCATAAAATGGTTTCGGCTGATACCAGGAATTATTAAATTTTCATTCTAGTGGACCTATTCTTTGTTATGGATATCGTTAGTATTTTATACAAAATATAAAGAAAAGTCGATGAAAAACATGACATGTAAAGCCTTAATTTCAAACCGTACTCGGTTATCATCATCATTTTTTTAAGTAGTTAATATCACCACGCCGCCTTGTGGTAGGCATACACAGTTCCTTTACGTTTCGTTATGCATTTTATATAATCGTTCATTATTCACGTTTTAAATTCACCTCGATGTACATGAATTTAAAATGTATGTTTTTCTATCCGTTATAGTTCGGACACCGTTCGTTTTTATTTCGCTCTGATTTTATATGATTGTGCATCATCCACATTTTAAATTCATCTCAGTATTTATGAGTTAAAGCAATATGTTTTACTAGCCATTGTAGTTCGTACCGCGTTCGT
>OY744530.1:70315939-70325939 GCA_963556195.1 Sepiola atlantica
TAAAAGGCTCCTTGAAACTAAATTATGCAGTAGAAACGTGATGATAGGAATTAATACCCGAAGATTATATTTAGTAAGATACTCTGGACTATTCACAAGCTGAACAAAAGAACTCAAATACCTGGATCAAACAACCAGGAAACTAATTATCATGCATAACGCTTTCTACTCGAATGATGATACTGGCTAATAATATGTAATTCTGTAACGAAAAAAAGCCTCTTCAACAACACCGCAACAAGCAAGGACAAATCTCAACACTGTCAAAAATTCAACTGCCTGTTTTCCCTAATTCGTCATTCTTAAAGTAGTTGTTCTCCTCATATGCAAATGAACGTCATCTATAAAAAATCTAACTACGTACATAAGATATAAAAATGAGTGCCCAACATGCAAAACAGTCTAGAAGCTTAAAAGCTGGTAACCCTTCATTTTCGTCTCCATTGTTACAATAGGTTATATTTAATCCCCATTTATATTTTATATCACACTATATAAAAAGAAAATGAAGGGAGAGAGGACTCTTTACTATTGAAAACTGCGTGAACGATAACAGTTTAGAAAAGTATATAACACAAAATATAGAGAGAATGATTTTCCCAGCATAAAACGAAGTCAAATGAACAGTACGGAGAACGGAGAACCAAAAATAGAGCACTAAACCACATAGTTATGGTTAAAGAAGTGAAACTAGCGCAAGGACATAGAATATTTGTTGACAGAACCTCCCTGTAAATAACAACGTCATACAAAACAAACTACGTGAAAGTCAAGATAGACAAACCCCAGGAAAACAATAAATGTAAACTCTGTGGACAAAGACACCAAACGGTAAACCACATCATAAACATTGTAAACTTGTCCAAAAAATACAGTCATGACTTGCCCGGGCAGGTAGTCCAAAAATGAATGTACTTTGGAAATCCAGATGAATGGTACCGACATAAACCAAAGCCAGACATAAAATAATATGGGGCATGTAAATATAAACGGACAGACTCAGTCAAGCAAGAAGACCGGACATGACGATGCCCAACAAGAAGGAAAAAATAGTAAAATAAAGAAAAACACATAATCTGCATTCCTCCTAACAACACACACATACACACACATTTAATGGCACCAACACGTGTTGGTGTCGCAGAATATGGTCGTAAGCATAAAACAGGATGGAAATACCATGGAGGAAGAGCGATATCCAGATATCCACTAAAATGGCACAGAGAGTATTGGAATTCTCATGTGGCTTTTTTGCCGCTAAAATTCCAAAGCAAATCAACGGCCGTTATCTTGGAGAAATCAATGGTAAACTACTGTTGCGAGAATGTAAAGTTATTTCTAACAGTTATAAAAAAAATGGCGAGTACTTGAAATTTTAGGAGATTTTTTTGTCACTTACACTGAATGGAATACCACATGTTGTTGTATGTTGACAATCCCCAATAATAACTCGTGTGAATTATACTAATGACTAAATAATAATAATAATAATAATAATAATAATAATAATAATAATAATAATAATAATAATGGGAAAAAGACTAAAATAAATTGGAATCAGAGTGAAGACTGCAAAACCCCTCATAACTCTACCCCCACCAAGCCCACAAGACAGAAACAATATGATGGTAATAGCCCCGGTTGATAACACACACAATAGTAGTGAAGGGCCAAGGAGTATGGAAAGACGGAGAGCATATCTAAATCTCCATTGAAAGGGTGCGTGAGTACTTAGACCTGGGGGGGTGCTATTGTCACCAAAATCCAAGAGAAGAACAATAGTTGTTACCAGGGGAAAATCAATGGTAAACGGCTGTTGCGAAACGAAAAATAATTTGTAATGGTTATCGAAAAAGGTGGAGAGTACTGGAAATCTGTGGATACTTGTTGTCATTCAGACTCCAGGGAATCACACTTGTTATTATCAGTAAGCAATTTCTGATGATGATCTGTGTGATAACTCCTAGTGAGTAAATAATAATAATAATAATAATAATAATAATAATAATAATAATAATAATAATAATAATAATAATAATAATAATAATATTTTTTACAGTAATGGGGGTAATTATAGGAGTTGTAGAAAAAGTTCCGAAAAAAAAAAACTGGAAAAAAAAATTAGAATAAATTTCAATCAAAGGAAGGATCGACAACTTAAAACGCAATGTGTTGATGAAAGTCTTCGGATGCGAAAACCGAACCACTTGTCCAGGTAATGCCGACAAAACACAGATAAGTTGAAGTAAAAATAGAACAAAAAGTATAGAAATAAGATTACACGAATCCAAGATAACTAAAACTACCAAAAATCTCATAATCTGATATAGAAAAAGTACGATGATCCCAGGCTCAACAAAGAGTCGTGAAGGGCCTGAAGGATGGAAAGACCGATGAGGAAAAGCACCATCCGTACTAATACGGGAAGAGCGCGGAAAGTGCTGGAATCTTAGAAGAGGTTTATTGCCACCCAAATTCCATGGAAAGCCTAAGTGGATTATCAATGATGGTAAACGTTTGTTGTGATAACGAAAGTGATTTGCAGGCGGAGTGTACGGGAAATGTACTCGACAGAATAGCACTAGATTTGGCATGGAGCATCATTAGTAGCTAGATGCGTCAAAGCGAGCATATCTACTACTACTACTACTACTACTACTACTACTACTACTACTACTGATACTAATGTTGGTGTAATGTTTACCGGCGTGGACATGACATGTCGTGTTCGAGATCTATTGCCTTACTTTCATTAATACTCTTTGAGAAAGTTATAAATCCATATGATCTCTCTCCAGCTATGACTTAGCTACGAGAAAGAAAACTCCGATTGGCACATCTCTTATACTGTAACGGGTCATCACTTACTCAAGTGATAGAGTAGGCCGTGTTTTTTCACAGTCTACAGTAAAGTTAAAACACATCTATGTGTGAACGGTCATTTGATAATTTCGGCCCAACTTCATTGAAATCAATGGTAAACGTTGTTCAATGCATATTGTTCTTGCTCCCTTCTACAACCCCTTTATAACGACAACTATTAACCCGTAAATGTTTTTTGTTTCAAATATGACACATTCCAACATAATGTCTATTTACTATTATATTCAACGAAAATGAGTCTAACTGTCACTTGTTTCAAATCTGCAAAAAGCCTGTTTGAAAATGTGAGTAGGTATTAGTATGATGTTGCATCATCACATCCGCTGAATAGAAAATCAGTATCTTCGATGTCACGGGCGAGTGTCATCTGCGTATCATCTGCCTAATTCAAGAGCCTAAACTTTAAAATCTGGTCACTATAATGGTAAATACAAATTATTTTATAATTCTCTAGCGTATCAGAATTATCTAGATGAATATATTGTAGTGTTTTGTTATACATGTAAAATGTTATGCCATTTGCAACCTCATTTATTTTTGTTCAATAAACATATCTGTGTTTTACACAAATTATTTATACTACTTTATATTACTTCATATGAAACCGTTATCACTTGATCAACTTTTTTCAAACCAATATAAAAAAAGAATTTAAGGGTTAATTTGACACCCTTAAAACAATTTACATTCATATAGAAGCATTCCACCGAATTACACGTCCTTATGGCTAATAACCTATAAGTGTTTCACACAAGCAGTGGGTTCGTGATCGACGGAATAGATGTCGCTATGGTCTATGGAATCGGCTATGCTGAGTTCAAATTCTGTCAAAATGATTCGGAAAGGTATGAACCCACAATTACTTCCCTAGCCATAACTGAAATAGTGATTTGTGTTTAACGAATCGTATACGATGCATCGTTCGAAATAGTTGTTGCGCTTTGGGATTTAATGAGCCAAAACGTGTCGATATGCCGTAACAGATCAATCCAAACCAAACAAACAGATATACAACTTTCCATTCTACTGCGTATATGACGATCGGGTATCGAATAAAAAATTGAAACCGTGATACGGCGAAATAGTTGTTTGCGTATTAACAAAGTACATTTGCTCTCCAGCCCTCCTGGGCTGATTTATCTGGTACGAGAGATAAACGGCTCTCACTTTACATGAATTCATAGTTCTTCGTAAAAGAATAGAGCACTGTAGTTAACCGATAATCCGAATATAAAAAGCGGTAAAGCATAAAAAGTGAACATGTGTCTTTTTAGAAGAGACATTTAAATGTGATAAATATTTTTTGTTTATGAAAAGAAACTAATTATCAAAATTAAATGATTTTATAATTATAATGTAAACGCGTGGGTCAGCATTTTGGTCATAGACCGATCCGACCTAATTATTATAGGGGAGAAACTAAAGCGAACTAAATAATATTCGGTCCAATAACATAATGAAGAGAAAAACGGAAATATAGGCTAGTATGAATCAAGTATTCTTATGGCAGACAGATTCTATTTGCGTCTGACATTTTAAATCTGATACGACGCATAAATGTAATAATAAAATTTGAATTATATATACGATTTACACACACACATATATATACATATTATTATTTAATGTACATAAACATATACTATTATAAGGTGATATAATATAGTGTGTACATATTTTCTGTATTTAATTCAACACTGCTCAATAAGTGAGTAGAAAGTAGTAGTAATTGTATAAAAATATATATATATAACGTAAGCTACACAGAGGTCTCAATGTTTGATTCCCAAAGGAAATCATGAGGTTAAATGAAATTTCCGGGAATGAAACATAGATGCTTGTTTATAGCTTAATTGTCATAGATATACCGTCATACTATATATATATATATATATATATATATATATATATATATATATATATATATATATATATATATATATATATATATATATATATGTGTGTGTGTGTGTGCGTGTGTGTGTTTGTATATATATATATACATATATATATATATATACGCAAAAAGAACACAAAAACAAAACGTTGAGACCAACTTTTAAATGAATCGCCACATCTCAACTGATTTTTGTTATTTCGTATCTGGTTAATAAAAGTGGCAGGGGTTGTTGAGAATTCTGAATTACCTCAATAAAAAAATAACAACTAACCATATATTTAACAATACATACTTCTAAAAAATCAAAACATATCGGACAGATTTAATTTAAAAAACGGTGAGTTACAGTGATCTGTAATTAATTTGTTTTCGCTATTTATTTCTTAGAATAATATCTTACAAGAGAAGTATACGTGGAAATGCATTATTATTAACTTTAAATAAATAATATTGACTTAGTTTTACCTACATACGCTAGCGTTTCGAGCCGTCGCTTTCATCAGTGCGGGGATAGTAATCTCGGACGATCGCACGGTTCGAACCCCTTGCCACAGAGTCAACCTAGACTCCGTAAGCAAGCGCTGTTACCATTAGACCACGGGATATTACAACATTCAAGAAGGGAATTTAAGTTCTAGTTTGTGTGTATATGTTTAAATCGCATATATAATTCAAATTACATTATGAAAACCTTTCAGTGAGCCATTAACTTAATTATATCGGATGCATGTAAATATGTGTTTTACGTCTTCTACTATTTTCCGAGTAATTTCACCATTACTAATTTTTATGTATTTTCATGGATTTGTTGTTGTTGTTGTTGTTCTTGGATTTGCTTTTAAGAAAGTTAATGTTCCTTTACTCATTCAGAGTCCTCTGCCACTAATGCGGTCTGTCTGTTTCCCGACACCTTTCCGGTGATTTCAAAAACTTTAAAGCGTCATGTTTTCCCGGCTATTTACCGGTTGATAGTGTGAATGAGATGAATAATTGATTATGCTAAATGGTATAAGTAGTATACATGACGCAATGAATGTGTGTAGTTAAATCTATTCAGTTGAATACATACGGACTACTCACTCTTTCAAATGCATAGCCTTGAACCGTATTATATATCTATCTTTATAAATTAGGTATGTTTATATATTTGTATGTACATAATTCGCTCATACACTAATTAACCGATCATTATGAATTTTAGGTCACAGCTTCTGAATATGTGTTATATCCAGTATAATCTATTTTTGTGCGAAATTTTAACATTAGATATTGGACATCTAGTCACGAATATTCTCCAAATTTCAGTTTCTTTCGAGTATTTTAAATGGTTTTAGGAGGAATAATATTAGCACAACCTCTGATTTGAAAATTTAAATATATTCGATTGGCATTGAACTAAATCTATAGTCATTAGACACCAATGAAGCACGGTTTCCTGAATTTCAATTTCCTTTTAAGACACCTTAAGTTTGAGCCTTAAATTTGAGACATTTTCTAAAATCAAAATCATATGATGGATTCTAAACTTAAGGTTTAGTATCATTATATCTTCATTTTAATCTCTGCGAGAGGATTTAAAATGTGTGCAAAACTGGTGTGTGCGAGGAATAATTTTAACCTTAATGGGACTGGTATTATACTAGTTTTGTTTTATAATCGATATACTACGTAATAAGATTCGATCAAGGTAGGTAAATATGGTCGAAAGAATGTAATTTTATCTTCAGGTCTTATATATTTACTGGAACTAAGCAAACGTATTTCTATCTATTACGTACTAGACACCACCCTTGAGCATCTTCGCTCTCTCTTTAGAATATCCTGAGATGAAGATACTTCATCTTAGAAGTAAACCGTGACCAAATATTTTTCTCAAACCATTCAACACGTTTCCAAAGGTGCGAATGGGGACACTCCTACTCTTTGAGCACAGTTTTTGAAAAAAAAATAAAAATAAACAACTGTGGAATTATGTCAATTTGATTAGTTTCAGGAAAATAACTTTTGTTGTACTTTCTGTCTACATTCGTATTCTCTCTGAACAAACCGTCTTTTCTCACGCTACATTTTCTCACATCTACGTCATTGGAATTTAAAAAAGATTATTAACAAGTTACCACTAATCAAAACTAAAAGCCACTTTATGTAAAGAGTCAATGAGATGGATGAATTGGCAGTTAAATGATGAAGAATATTATGAGAGTATTCAAAATAAGTTGAATAAAAAAACTTGATTACTAATGGAAATTGTTTATGACAAGTGTTGACATTGCATTTGAAAATTACCATTTTTAGCCCACGAGGAAGCAATCCTATGGCAATGTGTTTCATATATTGGAAGGTCTTTAAAAGAAAATCTGTTAATCGATATGCTGTTTGATGTTATCCACGCGTAGGAAGAAGGGAAAACAGTTATTTGCAGTTTTGGTAGAAGACAAGTTCTTGCTATTAATTTATAACAGGAAAGTTGTTAACTTTCCATGGCAATAACGATGGAGTAGAGAAAGACTAGCAACGTCTCTTCTGCGAAAAGATTAAATAAACAGATGAAATACAGATTAATAAACGCATGTGGATTTTGAACTTTGAGCGGCACTTTCTTGACGTGGCAGTCGTATTGCACCTTTGGACGTGTCTGACTTTTTCTTTATAGATAGAGGATTGCATCAGGAATCTGGTACTTCCTAGAGCGCTAATATGATCCAACCATTTTCTACCAATAAAAAACAACAGATTGTGCCTGATCCCGCGTATCAACCACCCGACCCCTCCGCCTCCCATGTCCATTATTTTAGCTTATCCTTGGATTTCTCCAATGACACTCAAGATATTACAAATGGAAAAATAAAATACATATTAAAAATTCAAGAGATTACATATCACGAGCGTTGTAAGGGTGTGATAATAATTGTTCTCTCTTTATATAAAGTTAGGTATGTGTATATGTTTCTATATTTGTATGTATAGAATTCACTCATAAACTAATTAACCGATCATTATGGATTTTCGAAACAAAGTGGCTAGACGTAAGAGTGTATAGTATGGGTTATATTTAGTTTAATTTAGTTTCATGCCAAGGCGTCAATTTATGATTGAATACTCTTGGTGAAAATGAAGAAACGTCAGATTTTCCTTAACTATTAACAATATGTATTAGACATGAATTAATAAATATTTCCCAAATTTCAGTTTCTTTGAGGTGTTTGAAAACATTTTAGGAGGCATATTAATGCGCACAACCTCTCATTTGAAAATTTAAATATTTCAGATCTGCATTAAATTTTATCTATAGTCATTAGATTAAAATTAAGCTAGATTCCATAAATTTCTATTTTTTGAAAAACCCTTTAATCTTGAACATCAAATATTTAACATTTTTTATAATCAAAATCGTGCAATAGGTTTTTTATCAGAATTAAACAAAAGATTCTAGACATAAAGTTTAGTAGCGTTATATCTTTATTCTATTAAAAGTGTTGCAAAACTGTTAATGTAATTAATTTCACCCACCTTGTGATGGGTATTTTTTATGAAGTTAATATATATATATATATATATATATATATATATATATATATATATATATATATGTATAATTATTTTTATTTACACATACATGTACAAAATCTGCGACACTGGCATGTTGATGTTTTCGATCAACAGCTTTTACAAACTGAGATCTCATCAGGGAGAGTTAGAATCCGATCTTAACCCTAGATCATATTTGGGAAGAATGAAATGGAGAAAGAAAGAAAAAGAAAAAGAAAAAGAAAAGAAATTTAAATTTCAAAATTTAGGGAGCCACGTGGTTGGGACCGTTAAGAATCAAAATATTAAAGTCCAAAACCAAAATACAAAAAAACAAAAATAATAAATAATAAATAATAAAAAAAATAATTAAAAAAAATATTAATATAAAATATATAAAATAAAGTAGAAAAGAAAAGGTAGAATTAAAAAGGATAGATAGATAGATAGATAGATAGATAGATAGATAGATAGATAGATAGATAGATAGATAGATAGATAGATAGATAGATAGATAGATAGATAGAAATAAAGGAAGAATTCATTTGCGGTCAAGACGGAGAGAAAAGGAGGGAGGTACATACAACTGAATGTGTCAAAATACTCGAAAAGTTCAAATCAGCAGCAGCGCGTTTGTACGCGTACGCGCGTGCGTACGTGTGTGTGTGTTGAGGGGGGGGGTTGTCGTTAGCACATTTGGCCACTAATGCAGTATCAATCTCTAATCGTTTCACTCTTTCTTAAACTTAAAGGTTTTCATTAATCAATTAATAAATCAAACAAAATAACTATTAGATTAATTTAGTTTACACAGTTAGTTGTAATAATAATGATAATAATAATTATAATAATAATTGAAATGATAGTAATAATAATAATAATAATAATAATAATAATAATAATATCGGTAATAATTTAGAAATACTGAGTACTACTATTAGCAAGTATTATTATTATTATTATTATTATTAATAATAATAATAATAATAATAATAATAATAATAATAATAATAATAATAAAAATAATAATACTAATAATAATGATAATGGTAATCAATAATAATCAATAATAATTAATAAGAATAGAAATTATGATGATAATAGTAAGAGTGAAAACATTGATATTAATAATGTAATAATAATAATAATAATAATAATTATAATAATAATAATAATAATAATCTCGATAATAGTGCAGAAATGGCAAATAATAATATTTAGAAATGTTTAGAAATATTGATAATAATTATAATCATAATAATCAATAATAATAATTCATAATAGTAAGCAACAGTTGGATAAATATAATTAGGGAAAATTAGAAGATAAAGAAAAATAAAGAAGACAGCAATTAACACTAGTCATAGTAGTTGCAAATATGATAACTAAAATAAATAATCATATAATAAAGAAATTATTTGTTGTAATAATATTAATAATATTTATAATAGTAAAAATATCAATGATAGCTATAATAATAAGAACAATGGTAACCACAATAATCATAATAATTATAATAATGGTAATGATGATAAGAATAATAGTAGTATTAATAATGGTAATATTAGTAATAATAATATTAATTTATGAAACTAATAATAATAGTAGAGGTGGTTATGGTAATAATTGATATAATAGTTGCCATAAGTATTAGTTATAGTAAAAAATAATACTTAATCAAAATAAAGA